>JAOEHK010069916.1:0-18469 GCA_025447835.1 Labidoglobus nevermanni | reverse complement strand
AACGATTGTTTACCGAACGAATGCGCACGGGAATGAATTGTCCATGCCATATCAAGTAGCCTGAGACAGCGGGACACAAGACTGCAGTATTAACCGATTGCTAACGGGTGGACGGGCAGAACAGACGGACGGGGTGATGGGCAAATAGTATTAAAGTCCAAGCAACGCTGGGTACTCCACTAGTATTGAATAAATTGGAGATCGAAATTTTTCCACATCATTTTCATAATATCAGGAATATCTCATGACTTTTTGGACTTCTTATGGGTTTATTTCCTCGTCACTGCCTCTTGCCAAAAAATAACAGATTAAATTAAAATCAGATTTAAAAAACTATCACAGTAATTTTTGGTCACTAGCCGAGTATCACAGCTTTGATAGTGAGTCGATCCGCATCCTGCGGTACCCCTGTGGCATGCTTGCGGCACCCCAGGGTGCCGCGGCACCAACTTTGAGAAACTGTGATGTAACCAACATGAAGCCGACACACAGGTGTCCCCGAGAACGATCAATTGCTGTGAGGGATTCCACAACGCACTCAATTCGTGGTTTAGCTGCTGCCACCCAAGTATTTAGAAACTTTTTAACGGTCTGAGGAAGGATATAGCTTGCCACAATATAACATTATGTAATGTTCATATTTCTTGGAAGTTCTTAAACGTAGATATGAAAGATTGTATGTAGCTGTTGCGACCCACGTAGCAAATTATGGAAATATTCAAAACAAAATTCAATATATTCGAAGCCTCGCGAAATTACAGTAGTAGTATTAGTATACGCCAGGGCTCCCCAACCTTTCAGCGAGGAAGAGCCAATTGGCCATTAAAAGAGCCAGCGAGGAGCTGAAAAGAGCCACACTAAATGTACAGAAGAGCCTCCGCTATCGAACTATCTGCGGTTTACGACAGTCACTTAGATTTTCATGAAATTTTCGGTTCGTTCAAGGATGAGAGTGAGGCGCGTGATACATTGCGGCACTTAGAAACGCCTGGTATATAATAAACCGACCTTACCACGAATTTTCAGAGAGCCGCAGTATACACCTAAAAGAGTCACATATGGCTCGCGAGCTGCTGGTTCGCGAACCCTAGTATAAGCCAACAAATATTAACTAAACAAATATTTTGGATGCGAATTAATAAACTCGTAATACGAACGAACAAATCACAAATCACAAATCTTACTCCATATCTATATTAACATCTATAATATCATGCTGTTAATTCAGCGTTGCCAACATACCCTGTTTTCCCCTATTTTATGTTGCAATGTGTTCTCAAATAATACTATAAAGGAGGCTCAGGATTTTGGTGTCTTAATTAATTGCATAGTTTTGTGTTTTAATGTGTGTCATTTTATCAATAAATCCAATACGGACGTGAGAGCATACAATAGTTAATAAAAATTGTAACCCGCAGGCAAGTTTTATTCAATTACATGTCAGTTTATTATCAAATTGTTTATCATGACAATAAATATTGCTGACTTTGAATTCTCAATGAAAACGCTGAAGAATTTTTCTATTCTCAAGTGAATTTGCTCTCAAAGCCTCAATTATTAGTTGTTTATAGAATCAAATGGCGTAGAGAATAATGGCGCATTATTTCTATGCAATTTACAATACTAGGCAGAGAATGGGTCAGCAAGATAACAAGTAAATCAATTCGATCGATTTGCTTGCGAAAGTGAATCCTGTTTGCCGATCACAATCGCCACTGTTTGTTGTTGCCTCTCAAGGCGAATGTAATTCCGGATGTGATCGCCCTGCATTGGGAAACACTTTGTGTCGAAGGCTGTTTTATTACTCTTCGAGATTAACCTTTGATTACGTTAGAATTGCGCTTACTTGGCTCGTGCCAATTAATTATTATCGTTTTGAATACATTTCGCAAATATTGCGCACAACGAATAATCCATACGCAAACACAAAGCAGTGCCGGCCCTAGCATTTCAGCGCCCCGATGCATAAACAGTCAATGACGCTCCTCAACGCAGCATTACAGAAAATTTTATAAAAACGGTTAATTATGATATTTCATGATGCAACGGACAAGCACGGGGAATACCAGAGGTACCGCCTGCAGATGACGGGTATGGTGTTTCCCGTGCTTGACCTCTGCATTATATGGTTTAGTACAGGGACGGCCAACCCAAATGAACTCGCGGACCACTTTGGAAATGTAACATGCACATAAAATTCTCCCAGCCAAGCACGGGGATTACCCGATGGCAATTACCATGCAAATAAAATGCAATAAAAAATACCAGGAAATACTTCAGGGATGTGGTGACCGCAAATTCGCGGAAATGCGAATATTGAAAATTCACTCGAAATTTGTGGATGCCGTAGATTTTTCTTTTTTGTGCAAACATGCTTGAAATAAGAGTTAATAGATATATATATTTTCAAAACTTAAATTGAAACTGAGTTATTAGCTGATTGATTTCTAAATATAAAATTCAGAGTTATCTTGAAGTAAAGGAAGGAAATTTTCGCCTGCAAATATTTAACTATTCCACTGATATGCACGAAAACGCCGAAAGTTTGTTCTATTCCACTGTTAATGACAAAGCTGTGAATATTTTGCGGAAAGTCGCAAAAATGAGTAGGGCAACAAACAATTAGCGCAATCTTCAATATCATTTCTGGGAACAACACTATTGCGAGTTTAATCGGCAGCATCAAAGATGCGCAATGTGAAACAGCATCCTCTTTACGCAGAAAATGCGCATAGTCGGTATTTGGTATTTGTCGATTTTCACAGAAAGGGCGGGCATTTGATTGTATGTATATATGTACATTTATTTTTTCAAAGCGCGGGTTGGCCATGCCTTGTCCAAGTTATGGCGCCCCTATATAGAGGAGATTCGATGTAATGCATCGATTGCTTCCACCTGGAGCCGGCCCTGCACACAAGCCTAATGCAAGCAATAATAAATCAATTTGTAATCTAACCGAACCTCTTCAAAGCTTCTTCGTTGACGAAAATTGGTCTTTAATTAGTGTTCAATAACTGTACATTCAACAGGTTCGCTTTTAAAAAAGAAATAATGGTTTGATCGAAATGAAAAATGTGGAATTTTAATACCTCCAGCGTCTTTGTTCTCGGACATAAATCGCCTGTGTTAATTAAGGTAATAGCAAAATATTTCGTTGCGGATACAATAAAGAAATAATTGCGCGTTGCGCAATTGCTGAAATCAATTACTCAGTTATTCAAAGAATTCGCTTCAATCGTTAACTGATTATTTACGTGCTCAATTCAAATTGAAATTGGACCTTCATCCAACAGAATACGAGAGAGCATCGCGCTAAAAATGTCTCTAATTAGCAAGTCATCGTTTGGAAACTACGGCAGACGCCGTGGGTATTTCCGCGAAGGCCTCTAATTGTCCGAGTGTGCGGACATGTCGAAACAGTTGGTAATCGGCCAGCACTTATCACGGCCTGATTGAACTGCGCGACGAGAGGGCACGCCGCAATCGAAAGGCACACGTGCGGTCAGCAATCCCATCGAATTGCACTTGACCATCGGAAATTCCGCAGTTGCACGCTGACCGCATCTCTCGCACGCGTCCCAACAGTCCGCCTGGGAAAATACCGACTAAATTTCACTGTATGGGTTTCCCTCCATCGAAGAACTTGTAGAAAACCGCGCCTGTTCCAGGAAGTTACCGCCCTGTTGCCCAATCAAGGATGTATTACTGATTTGGGAACCTTGAACCAGTAAATCTAGTTGGATGCACCTGGTGGCATGTTCATGACGTGGACGGCGATGCATCCCCCAGCAAGATGAAGTGGCCACTCAATCAAACAGAGATTGTGCGCGCATTTGATACGCGGCGACGACGCGAACGTGGGGGTCGCGTCCGCGGCGGGGGACGTCAACTACTTAAACGATAGCCCCCTCGTGGATCGCCATTCACACGGTTTCGCCTGCCAAGAGCTCTCGTGATAGAAGCGTGGTCAGCGGCCAACCAGCTCGTCCAGTCAGCCAGCAAGCAATCAATCGGTGTGTTAATTCGAAAATAATCGCCATCCAGTTCGGCGTAATCAATCGCAGACGGAGTGGGATACGCGCCGATAGCGAAGACCTCGTCCACCAGCAGTCAGCCTGAAGCCCGCATCGCCGCTCTATCTCCTCCACCACCTGCCCACGTCCCATTTCCAGCCACCCTCGCACACGATGGCCGCCGTCGCCGCAGCGCAGAAGAACCGCGAGATGTTCGCCATCAAGAAATCCTACAGCATTGAGGTGAGTCGGGCACTTTCGACGCGATCGCCACTAATTGTCCGGTAATGATACCGGCGGCGATATCAACGCCTGATTGCGTCTGCCATCTAATGCGGCCAAGTGGGCCACTGACGCGCGCCGATTCCTAATTGCATTGCTAACGATACGACCAACGACCTGGACGCCGAGTGTCCCTGAAAACGCTTTCGAAACTGCAAAAACAGACATAGACGCCCCTCAAAGTAGCATTATAGATCATTTGAAAAAATTGCTTCATAATGATGTTGATGATGCAGCGGACAAGCTCGGGAAATACCTCACCAGACGACAGGTATGGTATTCCCAGTGCTTAGTACAGGGACGGTCAATCTAAATGAACTCGCGCACCACTTTGCAAATGCATCCTGCCCCGCAGGTCGTACATAAAATGATCCAATCTAAGGGTATTCTCCGCTTGTCTATGGTGCCTTGCCCCAGACACGACCAACCTAATCTTGACCAAACCGAGATGAACGGGGAATTTTGTGATATTTCATGGATACATATTGTATCTGTTCCACCTCGGGTATTCCCCGTCCTTGTGCGACCCGGGTCTCGGGTTAGCCGTGCCTGGCTTAGTATGTTTCCAACTTAAGGCGCCTCTACCCAAAAGCGTACTGGAGCCGGCCATGGTCCTTGCACCTCTGGTTCGCTCGCCTTCACGGTTGGAAGAGATCGGCGTCGCCTGCGGCATGGAACAGGACAGGGTATCCTCAGAGGGGGACGCGTTGGTCTCCTTGTGCTCGCATTTGTGTGTATTGTGAAAGGACGCTAGATGCATGGCGATAATGTGCTCATTAATTCGCGATCGCGACCACGGTCGCATGAATAAAGTCAGCATGCGCAATCAGCTAAGACCATCCAAGGAAATTGAGCGAATATGCCATGGTCGAGTAATGCGCGCCCCCATTTCGTATTGACGTGGCAATTTCTTCAATTGCAAAGTGCCGCAATGGCACAAGTCGGAACAAATGGCTGAGGCTTAATTTCCGGCACAAAATTCGCGGAAATGTCGCACTTCCGACTCGCGCACGACTTCTGCTCGCTTTAGCATTGCCACATCAAAGGAGTGCTCAGCGTCTACCTTCCTTTGCAGAATGGGTATCCTTCGCGGCGTCGTTCGCTCGTCGACGACGCCCGCTTTGAGACGATGGTCGTCACGCAGACCAAGCAAACCGTCCTGGATGAGGCACGTCTTCGTGCAAATGGTAAATGTTTAATTTTTCGTCAGCGCGAGCTTTACAATTGTTTATGATTCTTAGTGTTTGATATTGCTGATGCCTTTTATTTGGATTAATTTCCGTTAGCATGCACGTTTGTTTGTGTTTCAATTAGATTCCAGTCTCGAACCGGAAGAGGACGAAATTGTTGATAAGACTGGCCAAAAGAGTGACAGCGGCGAGCCAGATGAAGGTACTTTTTCATTTTTCCGTCTCGCCTAACTTCCATTCGATTCCATTTGTATCGTCCCGCTTCTGCCAATTCTGCTGCCTTCTACTGCATTGTTGGCGAACGCTTAAACTTGGCCTATGCCTGACGAAAGTCGCTAGAGTGAAAGCAGTCTGCTTGTAATCGGGGATGGCGGAAGGAGGAGAATGCTTCCAGATGAATGAATGCCCTTTACATCCGAGCACTGATAATAATTGCGCTAAGTGCTCGCGCCGCCCGACACCCACGCTCATAAAAAGGGCTTACATGGGAAAGGACTCTTGCGCGCCCTGTCGCGTGAGGAGGCAATTTACGACGTGCCATATATGAGCTCACTTCACGCTGTATGCTTTCTGTTAGACACGGGCTTAACCGAGGAGGAAGTGATCCTGCAGAACGCGATCAATGAGGACGCCGATGGCGACAAGGTCCCGCAGAAGGCGACGCTCATTCTGCGCCTACGCGAAGGCATGTCCTCACTAGCCAGGGTGCTCAAGTCCATCGAGAAGTACCAGGGAGTGGTGCACCATCTGGAGACGCGTCCGTCCAAAGCGGATGCCAGCCAACTGGACGTGCTCATCAATGCTGAACTGAGCCGCCTGAATCTGCTCATGCTGATCAAGTCCCTGCGCCAAACTGCCTCACTGGCCGGTGTGTCCCTCGTCGGCGAAGACAACGTGACCAACAAGAATCCTTGGTTTCCCCGGCACGCCTCTGACCTGGACAACTGCAATCACTTGATGACCAAGTACGAGCCTGACCTGGACATGAACCATCCGGGTTTCGCCGACAAGGAGTACCGCGCACGTCGCAAGCACATTGCCGAAGTGGCGTTCGCCTACAAGTAGTAAGCGATTGCACTCTCAGCCGTGGGACGGACGCTGATGGTGCATTCGTGTGCACCTCTCTGGTTACAGCGGGGATCCGATTCCGCACATCGAGTACACGGACACGGAGCACAAAACCTGGACGGCGGTCTTCAACACCGTCAACGACCTGATGCCGAAGCACGCGTGTGCCGAGTACCGGCGCGTCTTCCGTATCCTGCAGGACGAGGGCATCTTCGTCGCCGAGCACCTGCCGCAACTGGAGCAGATGTCCAAGTTCCTCCAGTCGCAGACGGGCTTCACCCTGCGTCCGGCCGCTGGCCTGCTAACGTCTCGCGATTTTCTCGCCTCGCTTGCCTTCCGCATCTTCCAGAGTACCCAATACGTGCGCCACATTAACTCGCCCTATCACACCCCCGAGCCGTAAGTTCTCAGCGTCGATCAAAGTACCGATTTCATTCAATTACGAAAGCTATTAGACGGTGATGCGTCTGTTGGCGCAATTCGATTTTACAAGCTGATTGCACGGACGCCCCTAGGGGAAATCCTAAGTGGCTTAACGCGACATTCTCTCATCTTTTACAGCGATTGCATCCACGAGCTGCTTGGTCACATGCCGCTGCTTGCCGACCCGAGTTTCGCGCAGTTCTCGCAGGAAATCGGATTGGCGTCCCTGGGCGCATCCGATTCCGAAATCGAGAAACTATCGACGGTAAGTCGCAGCAGAGGGTTGGCCTGAGCTGGGCATTGGCAATGAAATTGCTCTGACGATTGGTTATAGGTCTACTGGTTCACGGTGGAGTTTGGCTTGTGCAAGGAAAATGGTACAGTGAAGGCTTACGGCGCTGGGCTGCTCAGCGCCTACGGGGAGCTGTTGCACGCGCTCAGCGAGAAGCCGGAACTGCGCCCCTTCGAACCGGCGTCCACGGCAATGCAACCGTACCAGGACCAGGAGTACCAGCCGGTGTATTACGTCGCTGAGAGCTTCGAGGACGCCAAAGATAAGTTCAGACGCTGGGTGTCGACCATGTCGCGACCGTTCGAGGTGCGCTTCAATCCGCATACCGGCCGCGTGGAGGTCCTGGATACCGTGGACAAGTTGGAGTCACTCGTCCATCAGCTCAACACAGAATTGCTGCATCTCTCCAATGCCGTCAACAAAATGAAAGCGCCGGCGCTTCAGTAGATGGTTTGAGCGAATATCGATGTCTCGATGGGAGAATTTAAATAATTTCTTTGTATTTGCTTGCGATTTAAGCTTAACTATTAGTTAGTAGGATACTAGAAAGAAATGCATTTGGACGACAATCACGCACCGTGCACCCTATTATAATTATTTCGATGGATCTCCATCCTTCGGAAATGGCGAATTGCAAAAGCGGAAGGTGTAAAAGTGAAGGCAGTCTTCGTGGATTCTGCGCTGTATTATAAGGACTACTTGTTGTTTACATAATTACGCATTATTAGACTATAAGTTGATGTACGTGGGATGCAATTTATTTTGATTTTTGATTCATTTTGATTTAAATGAAGCGTCTGACACAAAGCATTACTGCGTATTGCTATTTATCAGTGATTAATCGGCGATTGGCGATTGCCGATGTGGAGCGCCTTGATTTTTCCATGATTACGTAAACATAGAAACAAGTCTCTACACAAATGAGACGCACCTATTAATTAATGAGCACATGCATGTATGCATTACAATCATTTTGCACCGAGTCAGCCAGCCAACATTATGTAAATGCGTGCAGGAATTAGCAGTGCGCTTAATTGCAATAAATTGCATTTGGATTAACAGCGCGCGAGTGCATTTTCGATATTCGCGCGCGTTATGCAAACATGCAATCTAAGCTTATTCCGAGACTTGCGACAGTTTGCAAGCATTTGTAACGAGCTATCTTGTGAATCGCAACGTGGAGAAGGAGCTGCCCAAGTCGCGCATACCAATCAAGGACCACAAACAGTGTCAGCTCCGGCATTTAAGCGCCCCTCAAAGAAGCATTACATTATATGCAGCGCTCAGGCATGGGGAATACCCGAGGTACCGTCACCAGACGATGGGTCTTTCCCGTGCAATTGAGTCGTTGCAGTATATTGCAATGGCTTAGTATGCCCCTATGCAGGGGCGTCTCGATGCGATGCATCCATTGCTTCCATCTGGAGCCGGCCCTGACCACAAATGTATGATAATCAACACCTATTCGTTCTTATCTGTGACTGTAATTTGATGTTGAACCAATTATCTATGATAATGAGATACGCAATATGGCAATTGCAAATCGTATTATATATATATTGAATGTTGAACTTAGTTCGGTTCGTTTTTTTTGTGAAAATGCATTTATTTGAATGATAAAATGATGAGAAAAAACTGTACATTATTGTAGGTTGTTCACTCACTACTTTATCACATTTTGCTGATAATTTATGAATGCATCTTCTGAAAATAAGAATGAATCGATCCTATTTTTGTTACCTTGTCTACAGGCAACCGTATTCAAATCAACCGCTCTGTTCTACAAGATTTACCAGTTTAAATATTGCCTTTAATCACTAGGAGCGTATTTATAAATGGTAAATAAGCGCTTTATATCGATAGATATTATTGGCTCATATATATGTCATGACCACTCGGTAGCCGAGTGCAGTCATAGTGTAGAGTTGCGATACCGAAAGTGTTGGGTTCAATTCCTGGCAGGGCGTTGTAGTTTAAAATCCCTTGTGGTCTGCAATCTAAATGCCGTAAAAACACGAAAAGGCTACCGAGTGGTAAGAGGACAACACAGCGTCTGAAAAGACGTGGTTGCAGTATTCTCTTCCACGAAATCCCACTGCATGAAGCGGTAGAGCGGGTAGTGATCTATATGTATAATTATGTTTTCGATAGTTACAAATTCGAACAATCGTATTGGGCGAACAACCGTTTATCGTAGAAACAAACTTAATTTATCGCGGAGAACATTTATTCGGGGTGAGACAATGCCTAGCTGCCGCAGTTAATAGCAAGATGACCTCGCCGGGCTCACGTGCCAAGAGCAAGTCTGGTCTCCCAGGGCGGAGTTGCTGCTCTTATACACGCTCCTCCAGGGATATCATGGCGGACGGACGTCTCCTATGGCTGAGACGTCCGTGGGATCCGCTGACTTGACATGACGGAAGGACGTCTTACATGGCCGCGGTACTATAGTTGGTTATGATGACGTAACAATATATATAAAAATGCATTTATGAATGTGTCTTGGATTCACTTCCAAAATACAAACAATTGGATTGAAATGAACTATTGAGAATACCCATCTTCGAGTGACTGGGAGCCAGGGTATTCCCCGTGCTTGTCCGACAGCAGTGTCTACGAGTACGGGATTTAGCACAATCCACCCATGAACTGTTATTAGCTTTACTCTTACGGCGACCCCTATTGACATCTCGTCGACCCCCAATTTCTTATTTCGTTGTCGACCCCCTGCAAGTCAAAATCGACCCCTAGGGGTCGATATCGACCACTTTGGGAAACACTGAGTTAGATCGTCGGTGACCACACCCGGACGGCTTGGGAATATAGCCAAGGCTATTAATTAATTTAATTAACTTTTTGCTTGACATTAGTCGAAAAGAGATTATGTTTGAATTCTTACTCATTTCTGCCACCATTTCCGATCCGGAAAGCTACGTAGATGTTTTCAATGTCTAGTTCACAACTATAAATTTGCACATCTACCCGTCCATCTGTTAGCAATCGGTTTGCAGAGTCGTGTCCTGCTGCCTACTTGATATCATGGAAAATTAATTCCCGTACGCGTTCGGTCGGTAAACTATAAATTGCAGTGGCATCAGAGTCAGCGACCAGTTCTCCATGAACCCTTAGTGACCGAGCGTTATAAACCGACTACCGTCCTTCTTGGCCTATGAGGGTGGCTGAGACGGCTGTTTGTATTCTCTACCTGGAACAGCGTAGAAGAGGGAAAGGTTTATTGCAAGTGGTAGTTAGTGACGTAGCCCGCGTGTCTATCGAGAGCACCGTTACAGTACGTTAGGAACCGCGCCATCTTCCGAGAATTCGGAATTGCTCCTCTTGCTGAGATTCGCGCCAAACTCGCGAAAAACCTTAGCGCTTCAGTGGTGGGTCACTCCAACCCAACATCTTCGCAATCTACCTGTACGCGCCTCGGGAATCTGACATCCAGGCCGTAGAGCCTGTTTGGCACTCCCGCTTGTAGCTAGGTTAGTTAATCAGGTTAGACTTCCCCAACGAGCCCCTGAATTTGCATCGTTAGCATTTTAATGTTGCCGGATCCTTTCTTTTATTATTTGACCACCAATTGAAAGTTAAATAATGGTAGTATCTGATTGTAACAACATAACTACTAATTTATTAAGCTATTCTCATTTCGCCCATAAAAGAAAGGCAAACTTGGCATGAATGGACACGAAGATGGAGTTCTAGAAACTTTACTCTTGCAAGAGTTCTTCGTCGTAACTTTTTTCTCCAACTCATTCAGTCCAATATACGCTGGGATTTGATTGGCAGCAGCAACTGATGATTCGTTCGACTTGTTTGTTTCGCCCTGGGGCGCCATCAGGATGGGCAATACTATATTTTCCTTGAGGAGGCTTCTCAATATCGACTTGCTCGAATACACGTTTAAGTTTGCATCTTGCATGTATAGTTCCATTTGCTCCGACTTCGCAGGAACCAGTTTGTCTTTCGACGAATATGAGCAAATTTTACAATTCTCGGCTATACTGGGAGTGTTATTCTGAATACTATTTTGCTCTTGAAGATTCCAGGCGGTATACCTCACAGGGTTCACGAGACTTGTCAGAGATTGGTTAAATGTAGTTATTTCATTTCTGCTATTGCATATTGAAGGCGTGTCCGAGGCACTTAGGCTCATATTCTTCGCCACCATAGCATTATCAAGTTTCAGTGAAAAGGAGTCTATTTTGAAATCCTCATCGAAGACCACTTGGTCTTCAGGGTCTTCTTCAACTGCAAAATCACTTGGAGAAGCACCTTCGTCCATATCATTATCACTGTCACCGCCTCTATCATCTTTAGTTTCTCCGCCAATGTAACTCGAGTCTTTGACTTTACTGGTGCTGTCCTGGTTCAGTTGGGTCTTGTACACTTGTGTAAAGTACAACTGATCCATGTGCTCAGCTTCATCGGCATCCTCTTGCGCTGGTTGACATTCAGCATGCTTCCGATAGTCCTCAGACATTGTGCAAACGTTCTTTGCAATTATTCGTGAAGCGACATGCGAACTTGGTCCACTTGGTGTATCAATTCTATCGTTGACCTCTAACACACTGTTAGTAAAGACGATGTTTTTCATAGCGTCTTTGTCCTGGCTAAGTTTTGGATCGGTTTTGCAAAGGTCAGTAGATTTCCGTTCGATCTTGCAGCTAGACTTTTCCGAAATTTCGGCCCCTGAATTGGTTTTGCGTCGCATTGGAATGCGACTGGAAAGGCAGCGTCTGCTATATTTTCTACGCGATATATGCGCACTCGTACTAACAGCGCCTACTTTGCTTTGCTTCACGCATTTCAACACGGGTAGTTTACTTGGTTTCACCTTCTTGGAAGTGGATGGGGAACTCTTAAGGGGCAAGCTTAAGATTTCTGTTTCAACGCTGACCTTTGCTAACTCAGGACTTTGTACACCTATGTCATTGATCTCCGGATGAAATTCGGTGTGCTGATCAATAGCCTCGCAAACCTCCTGGGTACCAATGTTGCTACTGGCCAGATTGAGCGCATAGGAGATGTCCGTGCTGATCTCGCGATCTTGCAGCCACGCTGGAATGCAAGAGGCGGAATATCTATTAGGATCGAAGGAGTCGGTGCAAGTGTCCAAAGCTAAACCTGTCGATCTGCGAACGTCAGAGCCGTCACATTGCGTTCCATCGTCCCTCGCTGTGGACGACTGGTCCAACGGGTGGAAATGAATTTTGCTCATCTCAGATTCGATGTGCATCTGCCTCTTCTCTTGCATGATGCGAAACTCCACTAGGGCAACCTCCAGTTGCGCTTCGCTGTATTCTGGAGCTTCGTCCAGCGTGTTTGGCTCCGTGCGTGCCGGTCCCGGCTCGGTCTTGGGCCGTGTCCATGCCATGCAGCGCATCAATTTGGTCCATCGCGACCGTGGTGCACTTCCTGCGACAGTATGCTTCTCCATCGGATGATTCGCACTGCCTTCGAGGTGCGCATGAAGCATACCAATGCCGCTGAAATTGTGCGTGCGTGAATTTTGAATTTTGACGTTTCTCTGACGTTGCTGCTCTGATTGCGATGCTGTCTCCGAATGCAATGAATTAACAATGAAAGCAGCGAAACGATGTCATGGTTACGTAAACAGCATCAGCGCGAAAAAGCGAGAATGCAAGAGCCACTTGCGCAAGAAGCGACCAAGGCTTTGTACTTGACTTAGAAAACGGCGTCGACAACGACGCAAATGCATTCTATTAATAGCTGCATCTTATCGTTGGCACGTCAAGAACGTGAGATGAGAGATTCCTTGCTCCTATTGCACAACAGGCGAACGTGGTGCGCTGAGCGGCTTTGTTTCGCCCGACGATTTTCGGCATCTGGCGTCGCGACGCTCCCAGCTTAGCCACTTGTAGGCCAGTTGATTTTCAGCGGCGTATCATGCAAGTCGCACGCCTGCGTTGCTTCTAGAAAACTAAAGTCACTCTTTACGATGATTGTGCGAGATTGTTGCGCGTAGAAGCCCATTGATCTGGTCCATAGCGAGCCATGAATGCAAAAGGCATACGCCGCAAGAAATCGTCGCTGAGTGAAGTGAAAGTCGCCGTGGTCGGCGCACCAGGTGTTGGGAAAAGTGGTAAGACCGTTGGCTAACAAAGGATACATTTTCTAAAGAAATTGCTGTTTGTACTGACGCCCGGAATATATTTATCGCGTGGAAATTTAATTGCGTTCTTCAAACCTTTGCTAATGCTCGCATAGGTGCGCGTACCGTATTCTTAATTCAAATTTGACTCAATTTGCTAATTTAAATGCAATATTAACCGTCAAATATTCTACAATCTAATTAGAATTGAATTTTCATAAAATATGGTATGAAAATGAATAAGAACACAACTAAAGTAATGATTGTTGGACACCCAGGAATAGCAGACATACAAATTGAAGGAACATTAATAGAACAAGTCGAACAATATAAATACCTAGGAGTTATAGCGCAGGGAGACGGACACCACACCTCGGATTTAAATAACAGGATAACAAGCGCAAACAGACTATTCTAGGCAATGAACAAGTATATAATAGGAAAAAAAGAAATTGGAAAGGATAGAAGTGTTCAATATTGACCTATGGATGCGAGACGTGGACAGTGAACGAAAGGGAGAAGAGCAAATTAACAGCAGTGGAAATGAAGTATCTTAGACGAGTCCCTGGAGTTCCGAACATATATAGAACGAACATAAATTAGAACTAGAAATACAGAGATAAGAGAGAATCTTGGATAGATAGCATGGAAAGTTTTGTGGAACGAAGGTCACTAGAATGGTGGGTACACATGAGGAGAATGGACAAAAACACGTAAACAAGAGAAATATGGGAAGCAAAACCTCAAGGCAAACGGAGAAGAGGCAGACCGAAGAAGACATGCGAAAATAGGTTAGAAGGGATTATGAACAGAAGAGGTATGAGAATTGTTATAGTTTAGGATTTGGAAGTGCAACCCAATGCTCGTCAAGCAACAATCCAATAAGTTTAATAGGAAGAAGAACTTTGGCAAACACGAGAGGAACGATCTATATCTTAATGTGTCAGTTGCTCAACTAACTTTTTTTACATTGGTGCCAAACTTCGTGCCAGGCGTTTATGCATGCTTTTTATTTTTCTATTATAACAAGAATTGAAGAGGCGAAGGAAACAGCAATGGACCGGAAGAGATGGAAAGAATTGGTCAGGCAATAACAGGAAAAAACCCAACACCCGGAAAAGGGTACATAAGGGGATAACGATTATATATTATATATATTATATATATATAGATTCGTGTTAGTCACGTTTTTCCCCTTAGAGCTCTTATCTATATTGTTGGTTGTCATAGAACCTTTAATGTTGAATTTTGGAAATTTATTCGATGTTAAGTTATGATGCAGAGGACAGCACGAGGAATACCCAACTGTCATTGTCTTTACTCTTACGTAGACCCCCTTTTCACATTTCGTAGACCTCTAATTTCTTGTCTCATTGTGGTGGACTCCTAGGGCTCGATTTCGACTTCTTTGGGAACCACTGGCTTTAATGCTCAACCTCGAAGAGAATAAATGTAAGAATATATGAAAGTGAGTGTTTTCATTTGCGGCGTTATTACGCATGCGGAAAATAAACTTTCGATTAATTGGCGTTTGCAACAAATTCCAATTGTAAAACTAGTGGAGTGCCCAGCGTTGCTTGGGTTTTACTACTACATATTTGCACATCTACCCGTCCGTCTGATCTGCCCGTCCACCTGTTAGCAATTGGTTTGCAGTGTCGTGCCCCGCTGTCTCAGCCTACTTGATATGTCATGGAAAATTGATTCCCTTGCGCATTCGTTTGGCAAACAATCGCTGCTTGGCAACGGACCGAGACGCATGCGCTGCAGACCGTCGGCGAGCTTTTTTGCAATGCCGTTTGTCATGAATAGTGATGGCTTTTCGCTATAACTAGGGCTCGGATTCGAGCATATTAGCATATTTTTTCACTGGACAGTACACATTGAAAGAAGGCATTCGGTGGTATTTTCATGCCTCTGGGATCTGTAGGATCTAAATCTATGGAGCATATAAATGCATAAAACTGCTGTTTTCGGAATTGTAGCATATAAGTTGTGTAATAACAAAGTTGACTGTGAAGATCTACTTGCTCGAGTACGACTCAAGGTACCTTTCAAGAGCTATCGTTGCCCCTCCCTCTTCCATGTGGAGGCGGGACTCACCAACTTGGCTAATCAAGCACCTATAAAGAGAATGTGCGCCCTTGCGAATGTAATCTGCAACTCCTGCGATTTTTTTCATGACCCGCTTCCTATGGTTATGCGAGCTGGGCTGCATCATTTTACGTAGATTTTGTTAACTTTATCTGACTTTGAGGTACGCTTGCGATACACTGTTACTCCACATTCATTGGCAGGTGGGCATTGTATAGGCTTCTGCTGTTTATGCTCACATTAAGCAAATAAATAAATAAATGCCTATTTGGGCCTATTTATGCATTTTACTCTCAGCTCATAATCTTATCTATGCGCGCATATCGAGTTCGTGCGATTTCTAAGTACGCGATGCTCAAAGTTAAAGAACCTTTGAGTGTTTTACTCCGAAGATGTGCAAAGGCGGACCCTGACTCCTTTTCTACTGACGGGAAAATTCTTTTCTGTAAAATGTGCGAAAGGACGAAAGTTCTTGTGACTTTTTCATGTCTACATTCTTAACGATATTACTAGTTAAATAAACATATAAACATATTGCCTAGGCGGAAATTGACATTTCGATTGGCTGGTTTTTCATTCCATAATTGAGAGGATTCTCGTATTACTACTGCATATTTGAAAATAAGTTTATCGGCCACAATGTTTAATTGATGTTCACTAAATATATTTTTCTCAGTCATGCCTACCCCCTTGTTTATTTTCAAATCATGATTTCCAAGGGATTTCATTTTTCAATTTTCAGAGCCACAAATGGTCACTCGGCAAAAGTCGAAGAATTTAACTCACTTAAAATGCAATTTTATTGTTTTTCTTTCTTTTACTTTCATTTTATACATTTTGAAGGTGGTTCTTTCGAGCATATTCTGCAAATTATACAGAGTATAATGGTTTATTCGAGCATATCGATCGAGCATATAACGCAGGGTTTTCGAGTATATCTTGAGATTTTATCGAGCATATCGATCCGAGCCTTAGCTATAACTTTCGAACCATGAGGTTTAGCCGATTGCCTTGCCTTCCACCTTGGCCCAGGAGTACACGGAACATGCCCAATATTTCATTTGGATAGAATTATTTGTATTTTAGGAGGAGATTCCATACATACACAAGAACACACGAACAGACCGATGTACAATCATTTTTATATATATAGATGTATTTGAATACGTTTCAATTAATTGACGTGTGCCACTGGTATTAATAATCGTCTGATGCATATGTTTAAACGGAAGTCTGTTGATAAACATTCAATGTGCTCTGATGAATGGACTGGGAATTTGCGCCAATTTGCAGAGTACCGCATGGGAAATGTCATTATCCATTTTGTTATTCTTGCAATGAGTTGTGACTTTTGTGGAGCGGTTTGCTTTATACAAATTAGATTTAGATCTGGGTCACTTTTTTACAGCCTAAAAAATAAAATTTCATTTCGACATTCGTTTCCTATCTTGCCCCACTTGTATATTTTGGATAGCTGTTACATATATTGTACAATACAGTGAAGTTCATAGTTATTCTCCGTAAGTTTTTGCAAATAAATAATTTCGGTATTTGTTATTGAATTTTCATGCTTCTTGTTTTGGTTTAACACTTTGGGAATCACTGGTATAAACGAATCCATTTTTCCTATTTTACAAATTACCTGCTTTATCTAACTTTGATTTTTATGCAGCTCTGATGGTAATTTATCTCCTTATTTTAGTTTGTTCCTTTTTAATTAACATATTGTCAAGTCTCGCATTATAATTATAAAATTATATATACACAATATAATCTAATATAATTAAAATGTAATGGAATAGTAATTTGGATATCAAGATGAAATATATACATATAAAAGGGCCAGGAAAAGCCGATAGGCCATGTGTAAGCATGAATATGTTTAAATAAATAAATAGTTTATTTTTAAGATTATATTTCGGAAATTTTAGCAGTTTTAGGTAATGGATCAAATGTTATACAAAAACACAACACGAATATGCCATGTGAATCGGTGTCTCCGATTATTCAAGTTGTAACTTAGCTGTTAAGAACTCGTTGAATTTATCTTCAATGAGATTCCTCCAAGTCGGTTTCGGTTTCGTCATTATGCAATTGAAGCAACTCTTGAATGTCATATGATTCTATCCGTTAAACTCATATCGTTCTATTCCATTTGCAACTTGAGCTATGTGTGTTCATGTGATCCAAATTCCATGCATACTTGGATCCGCGAATAGTGCAATTTTTTGCCCGCGGGTAGTGAAAACACGAAGATGATAGCTGCGAATAACTAGGTTACACATTACATTATAGTAAAATCTCCTTATTCCTGGTTTCCCCATTTAGCTGTTATTTATGCGACATGCATTTATTATATTTTCATATGACTGCAACTATAGACAGGTGGCCCTCATAACACAGTTTCGCCATGATTCCTAAATTGGTGTAACCTTGCTGTAACACGACATGCTTCCTCTCCAACACGATAACAAAACTACAAAAACTGTTAAATGCATGTATGAAGAAGTTAGTGACATATTAGCACTTGCTAGATTAATCAGATACGAAGGTTTTGTGGATATGGCTATAGGGGACAATCAAATTCTATAAGTGGAAGTTGTTGACTATATGAATTTGATGGAAATTACTTCCAAAGCTCTGAATCAAATCAACTCTGAGCCCACTAACATTGATGAGGATTGTGCAGTTAATAAATTAGCACGAAGAAAATTACAAAAAGGCCTAAGTTTAGTTGAAAATGTCGAACCATTTTTCTTAAAATCATACTCTCACCGAAAGAAATTAATATTCCGAAGGGAGCTGCATAACTGTGTAGTTCAATGCCGAAATTTTGCAACGACCTGATAAAAACCTCAAATAAAGAGAAAGTTCCGAGAGTGTAGCCCAGGGCTCGCGAACCAGCGGCTCGGGAGCCACATGTGGCTCTTTTAGACGTATGGTGTGGCTCTCTCTCACCCTCGACCGACCCGAAAATTTCATGAAAATC
>JAOEHK010069905.1:0-18472 GCA_025447835.1 Labidoglobus nevermanni | reverse complement strand
CTTTCTTGGAAGGCCGCTTGAGAGTCTCTGCTCCGCGGACAACCACTTTGCCTGGCAGCTAGTAAGCGCAGCGAACATCGAGTTACCTGCAAAGTTATGTCTTGAGGTTTCATCTCAAGCACCAATTAATTTAACACCTAATGAAGGGTATCTGCTTTTATCTCGACATAATCAAACTATAGTGTTACTCAGTCAAGCATCTTCAATACGTTGATTGGAGTCGAATAAATAAAATGAATTCATTTGAAAAATGTTGTGATCTACATCTTGATTAATAAATACGAACATTTCATTTTACATTAAAGCGTTAAAGCATTCCTTTGATCCTCAAAAGTAGCTTTAATCCTAGCAAACGTAGGCAGATTTGTTCAGTGCCAATAAATATTGTATCATCAAGCATCACAAGAATGATTTTGTCTGTTGGTTAATCACATTATTCGTCTTTGAACTCTTTCTTTTGCTGCTTAAATTCACCTCGATTCCACGTATTCAGCTTGTTATTGATTTACCTGTCGTATTAAGTATGATGACGATTAAAGTATAAACACTCCAATAATCAACTGTTGAAAACATTTTGCGAGTGATTTCCAATAAAATAGTTTAGAGAAAAGTAAACTTGGACGAAACTAGAAATGATCCGTATAGGAAAATAAAGTTATCTCCAATACCACGATCACTTACCTGATTCTGAGCCTCATTGTTTGCTTAATCTATGTGATCCCGAGGAGGAAAATCAGTTGAGGGACAAATAGTTGATAAGTATATATATACTATTATGTACAATAAATAACAAATAAAATGATCGCAATTTTATGGATTCTATTCAGTTGGTTCGTTTGGTTTAATTATCCGTTATTATAATTCAATTGCTTCCCCAACGCTTATTTCACATTTATTCCGAGTGGAAGCCGTCAAGTTCAAGGAGTTCGTTATTTATGTGCTTTGTTTGCTAAGCACCATCGTAATCGTGCCGAATTTCCATCTTCCTGCCATATCCCACGCTTCCGCCATTCACCATTTTAGTTTGCTTGCATTTTCACTTCTTTGTTCTCGTTTCAATTGTTTATGTCAGTTCGTACTTGTCTCTGGAGATCCTCTATTATTAAATAAATTTGTTGATTTTTGCTACGCAGACCAAAACCATGCCGCAATAAAATAAGAACATTGCATCACAGTTCTAAGATAATGCAAAACATGTGTCTATTATTTTTTCAATTATTCGTCCAATTGTACAAGTATAGGGATTAGGTCTGTAAATCTGATGCATGAGTATCTTCCTCCTCGTGATGAGGATGATGGTGAAGATTAATACGGCATATGCTTATCAGATGCTGGCGTTTTTCGCATTTCTTTCGCTTGTTTCTTTTTCTCTGCTTGCACGCTTTGAAACATAGTAACACATACATCACTGTCCTAGCGAAGGAAACTTGAGCAGCCACAGAACGTACGAGCGTACCAGAGAACCTAGGAACGTGCTGTCGGGGCAAAGGCTGAAATCATCTTTCTTTTTCGGACGGGTTTTCAAGGCATTTCCTTGCCAATGCCATTCGCGGGTGACGATGATCCCGAAAAAATTGTGATAGCGAAAGCAAGTAAAGGCTAAATAAAGAAATGGGCAGACTCTCTTTCGACATAATATGGCAGAACGAAGAAGTAAAAAACAAGCACACGAAAAATGCTTTTACATCGCAGCATCTCAACATTTCACCATCATAAAGAATTCATTGGTTGCCGGGGACGTCAACGTGTAATTCTGCTGCATAGGAGTAATAGTAAAACATCTTGCATCCAGGACTAAACCGTTACACTTTTAACGAGACTAATTTCGTTCAAAGTGTTTCAAAACAATAAACTTTTCGTAATGTAAATACCCTTATTAGTTTTGCAAATAGGGTATATTCATATATCCATTGCAAATTGTTTAAATATATTTTAACTTATGTTTCAATTAACGTTTTAATTGATTCAAATCATTGTGCAATAACAAAGCAATAAATTTATCCACGATAAATTGATTGCATTTCAATTTTGCTAAACGTTTCCGAGATTATTTATTGTAAAATTGACCAACGAGATTTGTTGGAACAAATTTACACATCGCGCATGTGCGCAGATTTACTTAACCTGAAAATACAAGTAACCTATACCATTAAAAAAAAACGTGCGCTCTTAATAAATCCTAAAATATCTTCTAAGAAATCAACCATCCAAAAAGATTAATCTACAATATATAGCACCTAAGCTGGTTGAATGGTCCCGTAGTTGTCTTATAGACCGTGTGCCTTGGGTTCGATGCCCAGCACAGCGTTAACATTGATAATTGAGTGTCCTCAGTGAAAATAGTTTTAGTACGCATCTTAGATGTAAGGCGGGTTGTAATATTATGCTCTTCCACAACACCTATCCAAGCCAATTTCATTCCTACTGACCTTGTAGTCCAGTGATTCCCAAAGTGGTGTATATAGATAGACCCCTGGAGGTCGATTTTGTCTTGCAGGGGGTCTACGATAACGAAGCAAGAAATTGGTGGTCTACGAGATGTGAATAGGGGTCTACGTAAGAGAAAGCCAATGACAGAATACCCTGGGTTCCGTCATTCAAAGATGGGTATTCCCAGGGTTTGTCAGCCAGCACTATCTACAAGTACGCATCCAATAAGACATTAAGGGGCCTATGAAGCCATTGTTCGGTTCACCCAGAGACGCAAGTTCCAACTTGGAGATTTGAGGTTGTACGGAGAAAAATTTATTATTAGGAAGGAATTCATTAAAAGAGGTTAGGTTAGGGGGTCTATGCAAAAAGAAAAAATGTCGGTAGGGGGTCTACAGGTCAAAATAGTTTGGGAAACACTGGTGTAGTCCATGCAATGTTGAGACCAGCGCGGGCTCCTGTTAATCTCCGTTATATCCTTCCTATGTAAACATGCATTAGTATCGATAATTCAATGTCGAATCCATCTTGATCAGCTGATCGCCGCCATCCCCATTACAAGATGGGAATGATTGGGTGTTAGGCATTGTGACCATTTCCCGCGATATTTTCTCCTCCATGTATGCTAGTTCCATCTCAGAGTTGAAACTTACAGTATTCTATATTACATTTATAATTTGCGAATGAGAAAGTTAATTTTTGGTACAACAAGAAGGAATATCATTCATAAAACATTAATAGATGTAATAATGTAAATTACATAGCATCGAACATGAAGATACCTTTCTAAATTGATAACAAATCAGTGTTAGAAGTTTAACATAACCAAATTTATCAGCGACATAGTAAATATTTCCTGGTTCTTTAAACATTTGAAAACATACATTAACATACATTTTGGCTTCAAGAGATTAAAATACTTAAAATATGAAGAGACATGTTCTTATCAAAATTATTTAAGAATGTTTCGATTCTTTCGAATGCTTCATTTGTATGTCCTCATTACGGTGTTTCTATTGCTGTTGTCTTTATTAATTTTAATTGATCGCCAATCAACCAAACGTCTTTTATTATCATCCGAAATTCCACCCTTCAATAATTCAATTACGTCACGTGAGTACAATATATGGTTAATTTTCGCGAAAATTTCGGAAAAGTCAGTGCTATATTACAATTTTCGACGATTAGTAACAAATATTTTGCAAATCTCTTCAATCCCTATTACGTATCACATTATCAGTGATGAAAGTTCGAAGGGATATGTGGAAGACATTTTTCTACACTTGGAAAAGCATTGGAACTTGACCATTTTGTATTACATCTACGATTCGCAAGAATTTGCAGAAAGCATAAAAGATATTGTCAGCACGATGACTCCACATTTTAGCTCAAAGCCAGGAAGTTACTACAGCGACGCGCTGTTTTTCCTTTCGCTGGGATTGTATCGCCTTGCTCCTCTTAATCAAAAGAATGCTGTGATGATTGATTGTGATATACAAGTCAAACAAGATCTGAAAAAAGTGTTTGACGAATTTGAATAGTAAGTCCATTATAACAACGCAAGTACCAACCCAGCTAGATTCAATTTGTATATCTTTCAATAGTTTTAAAGATGGTCAGTTATTTGGTTTGGCTCCAGAACTATCGCCAGTATATCTTCATAATTTACACGCTTATAAATTGAAGCATCCCTCTACATTTGGAGAGTATCTTCACGAGAACGCTATAGTATTAAAGAATGGATCGGAGGCATTCGTTTCCGAAGTTCACCAAAAGGGATTTCCAGGATTCAATTCAGGAGTGGTTCTCTTGAACTTGGGGGCAATACGCAATTCGACAGCATTCCATCAACTACTTAGTAATCAGACTGTTAACTCGATCGTCAACAAATATCACTTTCGGGGGCATTTGGGGGATCAAGATTTCTATACTTTACTTGGATTCGAATATCCAGAAATGTTTCGAATGTTAAGCTGTGCATTTAACCGCCAGTTGTGCACGTGGTGGCGCAGAAGAGGCGGATATAAAGACATTTTTGATCATTATTTTCAGTGCAATGAACAAGTAATCATACTGCATGGTAACTGCAAAACTAAATTACCAGTAGGGCAATGAATAAGCTTTTGTTGTATTGTTTAATATTTTAAAATTTGATATTGATTGTACTTACTTGTTCCTAACGGATTATTCCTACCGAAATGTTATTGATATTAAATCTCATGTTGAAACTATATTGGCATTATATTAGAAATAAGATATGATTATATTAATTGAACTACAGTGCAATTTTGTGAAATAGGCTTCTAATTATCAGGTATTAGGCAAAACAAATTGAAATTTCCAATTGAATTCAATATATTTTAATCAATAAAAACAATAGGGTTAATTACATAAAATAATAAATATATCTTCGTTTAGCAACGACGTCAATAAAACGCAATAAGTGATGATTCTCAGATTGTTGAGTCTACTACAATTCTCAAATAACCCGACACCTGATCGAAATGTTTGGTTACAATTTCAAATACGTTTTTATATAACGGATATATAAATGTTAAAAATTGAGTCAAAGGGAATTGATATATCGACGAAGCTCTTCTTGTGTGTCAAAAATCATAACGTGGAAGGGTGACCCAGGGACCAATTCATTCGCCCATTTCACTTCGACCCGATAATCCCCTGGCTCAGTAGGGTCGTACTGAAAACAGCGAATTATGAGCAAAAATGATTCGATTAAGGCATCTAAACTATACTTTGCACAATATCGTCCTGTCCTTCTGGCTTTCCCGCTGCATTTCTACTCGGAATGCACCTTTAGGTCCACGCACTCTGACCGTCAACTGACCAGCACCTGCTCCTCTTGTGTCACACACAAACCTCGACTGGAATGTCGCTAAGACACCATGTTCGACTCCAGGTCCGTACACGCGGACTTTGCTGGGATCTGGGGCGCCGGCGACTTTGAGGTTGAATGGGGAGCCTGCAACATGCTGGCCTGCATATTTTATGGTCAATGCATGACGACCAGCTTCTTGCGGTTTCACATTTAAGGTGAATGTTGCATCTCCATGATCATACAGCTCGCAATATGCCACTTTATGTGGTCCAGAGCAGTGGGCTGTTAGTTCACCTGGGCCAGCACGTCGCGTATCAATCCATGATCGTATTTCTCTACCAACAACCCCTTGCCGCAATCCTTCTCCGGAACATAAGACTTTGGAGGCATCGGCGCCTCCTTTCGCCTCCACCATTAGTGGACAACCTTTGACAGGCCTACCTGCCCAAAGGACATTTAATAGATAATTTCCTGGAGTGTTAATTGTGTATGTTGCGCGCCATATCTTATCACCAGACATGGAGAGCATGACAGGTATAGGAAGGTTTGTATCCCCGGCATGTAGAGTCACTTCGGGATTACCAGCTGTCGATTTGCTTCCATCGATGGTAAAAACCGCCGGTTCGCCACATTGAGCATGCGAAAGTCCCTTTCCATTGAGCATAATTTGTGCTCCATATGCGACGACTACGCTGGGAGTTTCCGGTAGACGAATGTTTGCGAAGCGCATTTCAAAGTCTGCATCTCCTGTCGTGATGCCGTCCGGGGACAACTCAAATTTAAAGCGATTTCCATTCTTCTCCGGCATAATCTTACGTCCAGCAATTTTACATTCCAATGAGCCAGGACCTGCGTTCGTTGTGTCAAAAACTAACTTGGCTGGAAGTTTAATGCAGCCCATTTCATCCAGGTACTGGTTCCAGCCGCCAATAAGTCGCACTGCGCTTGGGTCAACCACAATTGGGCGAAATGGTGATCCAGGCAACTAGCGACGTAAATACTGCCTTAGAACTATTCATATACCTGAGAAATCCCGACTTACATCATTTGATCCAATGGACACTATGATGTCATAAACCCCAACCCATTTAGGAGTGTATGAAACAATGAACTCCCCTGCTTTGGGACATTGGATGTGGGCATCGATCATTCCATCAACACATTCAACTTGAACACGTGGCTGTACGACACTGCTAACAGTGAAACTTGTGCGTTCGCCGACTACGGCATATTCCAAACCTTTGCCCACTGCCCGCGGCGGTGGTGTTGGCCCAATGGCGCCAACGCCTAATGCAAGAGGTGAGTTCTTCACTGACACCCCACCGTACATCACGTTCACTTGGTACAAGCCAGCCATTGAAGGCAGAAATGATACTTGAACGACATCGTCGGATATGATATTCTGCTGAACTTGTATGTATTGATGTATGGGATTCGTGACCACAATCTCTAGATCAACCGCCCCGGCATTCTTCGTGTTAACGTTGAAAGCGATCCTTTCACCCACGTTGCCCTGAACCCCAGGAATGTCCACGATGCGAATGCAATCGGGATCATATGCTTCACATGTGAAGGGACTTCCCTGAACGCTCTTCGCGTGGTGTAGAACTTCCACGGTATGTGGGCCCACGTGGCGTGCGGTAAATTCCGCTTGCAGCTTACCAGTTTTGGTTTGATAACAACGAACAGGCACCGCGGAACCTGTTGGTCCACTAACAACGACATCAAATTCCCGAGCCGGCCGCCCAAGAGTGTCAATGTGGAATGATGTTACCTTACCGACCCTTGATTGATACAAACCTATTCCCCCGGCCCAAGGTTCCAATCCCGGTGACTTGACCACGATCTGCGGAATGGAAATGGCTTGAAAATATCACAGAAAACACATTTATAACATAACTCACTTCAAGTGGTGGATGTTTGGGCACACCATTATAGAATAGTTGAACCTTGTGCGGTGCCACGTGCACGGGATGGAAAACTACTTCCCACAAGTTAGGATTGTTACTGCTTTGTCTAACGCTGTGAGGTATTTCCTTAGACGCCACTTTCACAGCAGCCGTAAGTTTTCCTGGTCCAACCCTATTAACACTGATGCCGACTACTGCTGGACGGTGGCAGATGGCTTCAGGTGCATTGATTACATCCACTTTGCTCATATCGAAAACATGCAGTGTTCTGGAGCTGATAATGTTGTTGTTTCGCAGCAAGTGAAGCTGATATGTCCCTGTCTGATGGGCAAGGAACTCCGCTTTCCCATTATTGGTGGTGTACTTAGCAGCGTGATTGTTGCCGTCTGTGATTTCTAAACGATGGTCCAGGGGTATATCGAAGTAATTCGTTGATCCCAGTTGAAGAAACTGCGTCGATTCAATTACAGTGCAATGAAAGGGGCTGCCAATGACGTTCATATCGTTGAAAGTGATGTTAACAAAGTGGTCATCGCTTGTCTGCGGCACAAACGTGACGTCATAGAGTCCTCTGGCGCACGCCACAACCTCGGCCTTGATGGTAGTGTGTTGGGTTGACACCACCAGCTCCAAAGTACCTTCCCCAGCTTGTGCCGCATCCACACTGAATGTCACCGGTTTGCCCACCTCAGCAGGACCAATTGCATTTAGAGACATTTCCGATAAGGAGAGCGTTAGGTCATTCTTCCTGCCAGGAAGTCCAGAGACGATGACTTTGTTGACATCGTAAACATTACAATTAAACGGGGAGCCGATAACATGCTGATCATTGACAAGAATTGCCACCGAATGGCGGCCAACCATTTCTGGGACAAAGCGGGCCGTATGCGTGTCAACACCAAGTCCGGTTTTAATCGGCAATATCTTTCCGGTTGGGGCCGTAACAATTACTTGCGGGTCGGGCGTGTACGATCCTTCGATCTTGATTTCCGCCGAATGTCCCACCGCAGCAAGTTCGATTCCATTCCCAGTTACAGGTACCCTTGGCTGCGTGTTTCCAGGAATCACCTTGCAACTGAAAGGGGAGCCCGGTACCGCTTGACCGTTAAAGCGCACACTTAGCGTGTGTATAGCAGCTTCAGTTGGCTTGAAATTCACTTTGAACCTAGCGTTGCCTTCGCTCTGGACGAAGTTTGGTACGTTGCGGCCCCCTACAGCCACAATAATTTCCAAATTTCCTGCGCCCGCTTGTGAAGCATTTATGCTGAACGAAACTGGTTTGCTCACAATGCCGTCATTGATATCCGTCACGCTTACACGGTTGGCATCGTAAGCCTTGACCAAAAATGGAGAGCCCTCAATATGTCCTCTGGGCAAACGTACTTCGACGCTGTGATCTCCTACATCCATGGGAGTAAAGGAAATGTCAAATTTGCCTGGAGATCCGACTTGTGGTGTAATCTGCGTAGGCAATGATCTTCTAGCTGGGCCAAGGACTTCGACGACGGGCGCGTTCGGGCTCTCTACCGCAAAAAGGCAGGATCTACCTACAGAAACCTTATCCAAGCTCTCTGGCGCAATAATGCGGGCTGCTGGCGATACCATGCATTTAAAAGGACTGCCAGGAACATCTTGGCCGTTAAAACGCAAGTCAACCGAGTGGGTGGACGCTTCTCGCGGAGTGAAGGATATGGCGTAGGTATGAGGACCTTGAACTTGCGCTGATGTCGGGACGCGTCCTCCATTCACGGTTACTTCTAAATTGCCTGGACCTGCTTGACTCGTTTCAACTGTACATAGAATCGTTATTAATTCTGCTTTGATTAAAGCGCACGCTGAAAATACCTAAAAACGTGACCGGTTTGCCCACCACACCGGTAGCGGATTCCTTCACTTTAATGGCAGACACATCGTAGACTTTCGCTGAGTATGGGCTTCCAGTCGTCGCCACGCTATTGACGCTGACATTGATGCGATGCTCGCCTACCATCCGTGGGACGAATTCCGCGCGGAATTGATTGTTGCCCAATGGTTGGACTTGCGTAGGTACTGATTGGCCTCCCGGACCTTAATTGCATACGAGGTACGGAAGGACGCAAGGGTCACATCGATTAGTTGTTAAATTATTAATTTCAATATTAAACATTATTACCAATCATTGCTTGTGCATCATTTCGCCATTTTGACCGATATTTAATTTGGACACCATTTTGAATTGTTTAGGAAAGTAGATAACGAATTCAATGCTATGAACGCCAAACTTTCTCTATGCGCCCGATCATTTGGAACAAGCTACAAGGAGCATATCCAGTTGGCAAACACAGAATGCCTACTCGAGTTATGAATAAACCTTGAAAGATATATAAAATGCAAGGAAGTTATGGTGGGAAGCAATCAATGCATGCAAATTGTCCTCGAATTCAATGCGGTTGCAAACAACTTTTCTCTGTTTAACAATAACAAGTTGCGTAAATATATTTGTTGGAAATGTAGGAAACGGATGGCAATCTGAAATCTAAGGTAAACTATCTACAATAGTAAGTGGATAACAAACACATAATGGAAGTGAATCTATGAGGAACGTATATGAATTGTAAAATGTGAAACTTGTGAAATGTTTACCTGACGAACTGCACTAATTTAGACCTCGAAACAATTTAACTAGAATCCGACTGAAATGTTGAAACTTAGCATTAATCAGTAACATGATAGTATTTTTTTAAAGTTCCAAGTGGAATAGAACTAAATATACCTCAAAGTACAAAATCTAATAATGATCATACTTGCTTATCTATTCTTTACCGAACAGTACGTCTTTTCATTTTTCATGCTTAGTTTCCTTGCGGAAAACTTTCTACAACTATTCACAGGAATTTCTCTTTTGAAGCAAATATCCACACCTATCGCTGATTGTTGAATATTGGAATTATTCATATGCTTCTATAAATACTTCTTGATTGAATTTTTCTAAATGAAAATAATTAATTCCTTCATTAACTATATATAGCTTCTCAATCTACAGCATGGAAAACGTGATAAACAAGAAAGCATTGCATGAGTAAAATACTAGGAGAGAATGTGCAACAAACAATGATTGTCCGGTTAATTTGATTGTGAATCATTGGGTTAACAAAAACGTTACGCTTTTTAAAATGTGAAAGAGGATTGGCAGATTGAAGACAGTGAAAGGATGTATGCAATTAATAGAGAAGGCGTCTGTGTTCTGAAAG
Organism: Labidoglobus nevermanni; assembly: GCA_025447835.1. NCBI lineage: Eukaryota > Metazoa > Arthropoda > Insecta > Coleoptera > Staphylinidae > Labidoglobus > Labidoglobus nevermanni. Next base: position 8,066 of record JAOEHK010069905.1, on the reverse strand, counting down.
CCGTACGACACGCTTAGAATACTCTACAAACACTAGAAAAATGTTTGTACACAGCGTGCGCACTTTTGTTTTGCTGACAGACAGTAATTAAAAGAAAACAACATGCACACGAAGAAACGTGGATAATTTATTGTTTTCGTACATATCATAGCAACTTCTCACTCTCGTTTCTCTTCCATCGATTCAAAATGGCTGCCAATTTCACTACTCTGACTTTAAGCGGCGAATATTGACGGACACACAATTAATGATTGCAATAATTAAGAGTGGCGTTCACTAATTGATGGAAAACACTTCTTACTGTCAAGTGAAACAAACAATATTTACATATTTATCAGTAAGCAAGTGTTTTCCAATTGTTAATGAGTGCGCCTCCATTTTATGAACGAAAGCGTGCGCTGCACGGCACCTATGCTCACCCTCAACATTCACTTCGATATCCTCCAGTCGTCCGGGATGATTAATCAGCAATGTGCTCGGTCGATGTACAGGTCCGGGCCCTGGAAGTGTGACACTGGGTCCAGCGCCGCCACCAGCGACGCCGACCATTAATGGGCATCCGACCACCGGCTGTTTATTGAACGCCACGTTTACGACATGATCGCAAGCTTCTGCCGGCACGAAGCTCACGGCGAATTTGGCATTGCCCTGCGGGTGCACTTGCGTGGGTATGTTCAGCCCTCTGGCGCTGATCGTGATCTCGAGATTGCCCTCGCCAGCTTCACTAGCGTCGACGGAAAACGTGACCGGACGTCCGACGGTGCCCCTGGCGACATGGCCCACCGTCACCCTGGTCGAATCAAACGCCTTAGCGATGAAGGGTGTGCCCTGCACCGGCCGCCCATTGTAATCCACATTGATCTGATGTGCGCCGACCAGATTCGGCGTGAACTCGGCAGTGAAGCCATTATGGATGTCGCCAGTGACCTTCACCGGCAGCTCGCCTACTGGTCCGCGAACGGCCACGGCCAATTCGGCAGCGCCGCCCCCGGCCACCCCCATGTGAAAGGAACTGGCTTGGTTCACGGGGATCAGCTCCAAGTGGCTCAGACTGAGGATCACCCGACTGGTGTCCGTCACGGAGCACACGAACGGACACCCCTGCACCGTCTCGCCGTTGAATTTGATATCAATCAGATGCGGTTTGGCGTGGTCCGGCGTGAAGGAGACCAGACACCTGCCGCCGCCAACCACCTGTACATGGTTGGGCACTTCGCCCTCGTTGATGGATATCTCCAGTTGCCCCTCGCCGGCCTGGCTGGCGTCAACGCGAAACTGGACCGGCTGCCCAACCACTCCCCCGCTCACGTCGGCCACCTGAATCAGGCCGGCGTCGTACACCTTGGCGATCAGTGGTCCGCTGGGCAGCTTGTCGCCGTTCACTAGCACCTCCACAATGTGCGTGCCCACCTCTTTGGGCACAAACTCGACGCTCTGGACGCCGGTGCGTGCTCCGGGCATCACTCGCGCGCTAACGGCGCGCTTGCTGGGCGCGATAACGTGGACGATGACGTCGTCTGGTGCCGCATTGCCGCTGGTGATGATCTCGAAGATCGCCGGCTCATTGGCGGGCACCAAACGCGTCGAATCACCCATCACGCTGAGGTTGTTCGAGGACATCACGTTCACATGCCAGGGACTTCCTGCGTAGAGCACACTTCACCAAACGCACTACACTTTCAGATGCTAAATAGAATAGGGCATCTTAGGCCATATCTCAGCTATCACCCGATACCTAAGCCGAAGCGCGAACATGTACTGAATGCAATGGCTGAACGCGGAATGGCGAGGTGTGCGCTGATGACTTGACTCGCTTTAATGGAAGGTGAGCGAAAGGTAGGCTGCGCTTGAGAAGCCGACAACAGGTAGGTTTACAGCTACGCGATTGCATTCTACAGGTGGACGTCGCGCTTAGCTTCCAAGTGCGCGTCTAAGGAGGCAGAGAGAGAGACAGAGAGAGCGGCGTTCCGTTGGTGGAATGGCGTCTGTGAAAGGTCTGCCATGTTATAAATTGCGAATTGCGAGCGCTCGCGAGGCGCTCTTCGGATGGCGAATAACTCGTCGACTTGCAGTACCTGAAAGAATTCTTCGGATTCCAATCGGCTTACCGCGTGCTTACACTTCGCGTCTTGTTCAGCTACTTCATGCACGCGATTTAAATGAATACACACGTAAATGGTCACATCACGAAATCGGCGATTTAGAAATTCTATTTACAGATACTTCGCAGTTATCAGCCATTTCTCTACAAAGAGAAATCCAATGCTTAACAAGAACGACTCCAAAATATTAATTCATTACGGTTGCAAATGAAATTCTTTACCAATTTTCAAATCAGTTGTGCTGCTGACAGCATTTTTCAACCGGCAATTTGTTGAACGAATATAATTCCTTTAATCTATGATTTTTGCATAGAATTCGTAGATTCCAACAATTAGGAGGAGCAGAGAAAGACTAAAGAAAATGGTCAGTGTCTACTGAATACTGATCGAGTGCAATCGTAGAAATTATTTCCTCGTCTAACTGTTTCCTTGAAATGTGTAACGAGGTACAAAAATGTCACTGCCTACCGGTAAATGGTACCACTTATATTACTCCAGCCCATTCTTAAGTTTACGAGTGTTTTCAATTAGACTCTTGGAAAGTCATCAGCGCACACTTAAAACAAACCATTTACCATATATATAGCCAGATAACTATGCCACCCAAGCAAGAAGCGAAGCAATCTCGCATTTTTAAGGAATTGAAAGGAGAGCAATCAGATCAATCAGAGATCCGGAAACAAGCTCATAACATGCGAATTTAATGCGAATGCGGAAGCGATTACTCACCGGGCACGGTTTCCCCATTGAAGCTGACATCCACGCGATGCGGAACTGCTTGATGCGGAGTGAACGCCGCTTTAAAGCGCTGCCCTCCAAGGGACTTGACGCTGGATGTCACTTTTCCTCCTTCAACAAGAATCTCCAAATCGCCTGAGCCCGCACCACTGCCGTCAACTGGTGGTATCAATGCGCATTAGCTCGCGGCTCCATTGACACCTGCTGGGTCAACTTACTCTCCAACTCAACTGGCTGCCCCGTAACCCCTTCGGGTACAGCATGCACACGCACCGCGTCCGCGCCCGCCTTGCCTAATGAGCGAAACCCATAACTCTTGCTGCTTTCATATCGCGCTTCCTCCGTGGACGAGTACCTTTGACCTGCGCCCCGACCAGTCCTCCTCATTGGATTGGTGTCCACCGTGTCCACGCCCAAGTTGGAGGATCGCAGCTTCGACGTAATCATATGCTCGTCGTTCTTGTGTTCGGTGTAGGCCGACTTCAAGTACGCACTATCGTACTCCCTTTCCTTCTTGGCGAGTCGGGGAATCGGGCTGTAGTCGCGGTACTCGCTGCTGGCGCTGACCTTCTTGCCCGTGCTCATGAGGTACGAGGGGCTCTGCGGCCGTGGACTGAGCGGCCGGAAGTTGGGACTGGTGGGGCGGAACGTGGGGCTCTGGGTGCGAGGCGCCAGGGATGGACTGGAGGCGCGTGGAATGAACGACGGTCCACAGTCCACCGTTGGTGAACTCGCCGACAATCGCAGTGCGTACTCCTGGCTCATCTGCGCACTGTGGCCGAAGATGGGGCTCGCCACAGCGCGGTAGTTCTTGTTCGTAATCGGACTATTCAGATTGGCGGCTTGTAACGTCGCCACCGGGCTGGCGGACAAGGTGTGCTGCAGATGCTGATGCTTGCTGCGCTTTTGGGTGCCGACTCGCATCATGAACGGGGATCCTTTCACGTCATACCCGTTGAAGTAGACGTACACGCGATGCTTCCCGGGATGCTCAGGTGTGAAGTGCACCCGATGGAGGTACCCGTCTACGTCCACGCGCTCCATCCGCACGTGCAGCGACTTCTTGTCGTGCACAACGTCGGCGTACACCTCTCCGGGCACGCACACATCCCGACAGTCCAGATCGATGGCATGGGGTACCATCGGCAGTGCGCCCTCCAGGCCGGACACGACCACGCCGTTCGGATCGAAGACGGCGCAGGTGAAGGGCCCGCCTTGGATCTGCTTACCTTGGTACGTAATCTCGATGCGCCACTCGCCGGCCTCGTCCGGTTTGAAGGTGGCCGTGTTGGTGCCGTCGATGGTATGCAGGGGGCAGGCGAGCGGCCGCCCCATTGGGCTGAACGCCGTCACGAGGATGTCTTCGCGCTTTGGGGCGCCAGTGGCGTTGACTAGGACCTGGACTAGGGAACCGAGCGCGCACGGCGCCATTCCGGGTGCGTCCACTTCCACTAGTGGCGGCAGAGCGCGAAAATAGTGCTTAGCAGATGCCTCTTCGCGGTCGTAGAGTACGATTATCTCGTGCATGCCCATTTTCTGCGGCACGAACTCGCCGCGACCATGCTTCACGTTGCGCTGCGGGTATACCTTCTGATCGGGGCCACGCACTTCTGCGCTGAGCTTATTGTACGACAGGGATTCATCCAGTAAGGTAATTTGATAGTGGGTCTATAGCAAACCTCCAGTCATTAGAACGGAAATGCTCTGCAATAGAAACATGCGACTAACCGGCTCACCAACTCGACCGGATGTGGAGTCCAACTTCACTTTGATCAAGTTATGCATCGGTGGTCGTTCGGGTATCCATTGGAAATTCGCTGCGTAAGCCATCACTCCCAGATGCTCCACATTATGGTCAGACATGTCCCGCGCTGATAACACCGGCTGAACTCCCAACCGTTTGCCGGCTTCTAGGGCTTGCATTAGATTGGACTCCCAGTATCCTGGTTCTGGGCGTAATTTTTCGGGTGCCACCGCGGACCCTCCTAGTGACCTGATTATCTCACTTACCGCTTTGCCATCATTCCAATCGGACTTTCCAGCGATAAGAACAAATCAAATTAGAAAGTTACCGGTGGTCAGACAGTTGCCTACCGTAAAGTTGTCCACTGGCCTTTTCAATCTCGAGTTCACCCATCGCAGCGTAGCATGGAAGCCAGGTGACCCCGGTTTCATGAAATAGGACAAGTACGTCATGCCTGAGAGTTCGTCCAACCATGGAGACGCTAGGTACTCCGGTTCCAGAACGGCAGGAATACCCAAATCGCGATTCGCGATTCGCATGGCCATTCGGCAATTATCAATGGCGTTGTGTTTATCTGGGCAAAATGGCAATTGCTTTCATATCGTTCCGTTCTTGACCGGAATGGCATATAGCAAACCTAGACTGCGCCAATGGGGCATTAATCCAGGCCGGCAGTAATCAACTAAAGCCGAAAGTAAAACGCCTGAATTCCAATCCGTTGTTAGATTGCCGACCTTGCATTCAGGTAAGACGGCCTGGAGCCATGCAAGCATCAACTTTCTCGGAGGAAACTTGGAGCGGCCAATTTGATATCGCACAATGAGTGACCAAATCAGGCCCAATATCAATTTCAAGTTTCCATTTACAATGTCAGTATTACCTGTAGGAATAGAATGATAATGCTTAGCATTATAAGAAAGCTAATTAAATGATCAGAACACATCTGCTTTCACTTTCGCTGGCATTATTTTATGGCGTCTTGGTATACAAGTAAGCGCCCAAACCATGCTCATACACTCGTCATTATGCCTTTCACTGCTTAGATGAGTTATCTCGAAATATGCAATTAATTGCAATAATAATAACTGTAATAATTGCATATTCTCCAATCAATTCTCAGTGTTTCTTTAATGAATAGATCTATGGAAAACATCACAAGTATTCGATTGTTTTAATGTCATTATGCGAAAATTGTCTATCAGTTCTTCTGTCTATTCATCCCTTATCCTTATCTTTAAAATCTCTGTAGCCTTAGATTCTCTTCTTAATGTTATATATATTAATGATATATTTTCTAGATAACAACAATTAGTGAAACAGCCTTTTAGATGGATTTGTAATTATAATTAATAGTAAATGCTAGGATACTGTTACTACTACGGCGCAAAAATACTCCTTCGAGCCGGATTTGAACCAGCGACCTATGGATTACTGCAACCAGTGTTTCATTCTACAGTCCACCGCTCTACCAACTGAGCTATCGAAGGTAATAGTAACATGTGTTTAGAAACTGTAGTTGACTCGTCGTTGCACTATATGAAATTCTTTTAACTATTATTGATTTCTACATAAATTTACTGCTTCTAAAATTACCTAGAAAAACAACTACATATGAGCGAACAATAAAAGTTGATGCGATGGCCGGGAATCGAACCCGGATCAACTGCTTGGAAGGCAACTATGCTCACCATTACACCACCATCGCAAGTAGTTTTATAGCATCAACAAAATAGTATGAAAGTACATATGAATATATAAATAAATTAAAGTGTTTATATATTTCTTGCAAGATTATACTGCCTTCTTTTTCGAGTCTATTTTATAGGTGATCTTTGGGGATTTAGGGAGCTATTACAAAACCTTTTTCTGTCTCACTCCAATTATTTATTAGAGCGCATTCTCGTGGGATTTAATATTGTGTGGCATGTAGTTACTGCTCTATATCCATGTAAATCTCGAATACCTCCGTCCGTTTTGGGCATCTCATAATAGTTGTTTACATTTTTGCAATATTTTACGTAATTTTACAGCAAATGCAGGTCGAGGCCAAGTCACCGCCTTGAAATATTCTCTGCGACACGTGTGTACACATCCATGATGTCATTCTCTGGTACACCTCATACATGAGCTCAACCTGGCATGTCCGCACTTACCAATATTGACCAATTTCACGTCTTGCTCGATGGCGTTCAGGGCGCAGGTGACATTCTCCAGATAGTGATGCTGGTTCATCGGACGGCGATTCCACGATGGGCGGATGGGTTGTCCTTGCAGCTTCTCCACCAGCGTGCACAGTCGGACGCCCGTGCACAGGTCCTGCGACAGGTCCGTGACGCGCAGATCCGCAGGCAGGTTCTCGTTCACCCAGTTCCGAAAAGTGTTGGCCTGAATCTCCACCCACACGTCTTCGTTTCCTGCATTCATCATTACTCAGAGTTGCGAGCGCAGTGTTCGAAGTGTGGATTGCGCTCACCTTTAATTTGCATTCCACGCGCGGCATGTCCTTCGGGGCTGCGCGCCAGAAGCCCACTGTGTGAGATTTTACCTTCCATTTGCCAAATTCGGTGTCCAGACCCACACTCGCCAATGATTTATGCGCGCGTTTCGCGGATCTCTTCAGACTTCTTACATCTGCCGCTTAGCATTAGCAATCACCTGCAATTCGCAAACCTTATCAAATATCCTCATCATTTCGTGTAAATGTATAATAGAAGATGACTTTCAAACAATATTTGCTAGATGGGATTCAGAATGATTTCAAATTTAAAAATACTGATTTACAAAGCAAATGAATTCTAATGGCGAATAGCTGACTGATAAGCGGATTCGCGTACCTTAGTTCTGCTAGTAGTAGGAGACCGTTTAAACAATTCCGAATTTTGGCACACGAGGATTCATTTATGGCACCGAATTGTAGGATTTCAGAAAGACGCGTTTGTGGTAGGATGAAAGTGAAGTGCAGGTCAGCAAAGAGGCATTCGGAGTAAGCAAAGCGTTGAAATCACTGAAATGCCGAGCGCACTCGCGATGCGCGTTTCGCGTTCGCGATCACGGATATTAGCTGCTGCAGCAGCTGGGTAGCCTTGTTTTAACTTTATGCTGCGCTTCCACTTCTCGCATCACAGTCCGGAGGTCGTATTGCGACGCGAATGCATAAAATGTGGACAATGATGGACGTGCTTATTGCGATTGTGTCAGCAAACGCGGGGCGTCCACTTCACGAACGCGAATTTTGCCATCAATGGCAAATCTTCTTTATTGAATAATGCGAATTCGCCAACCAAAGCAGTAATAATTCAACAATTAACCATCTTTGCGCACTACGCCATCGCATTCAATTTCTTCATACTTATTTCTGAGATTCTTAAGAAGAATAGCAGGGGTCACCAGTGACGTACCTTGAACATTTGCCGCCCGGGGCGGTTGCCTAATTTGCCGCCCTTTCGCAATTAATCAAAAGATAGCTTTAATCTTCATACTTC
>JAOEHK010069894.1:0-18478 GCA_025447835.1 Labidoglobus nevermanni | reverse complement strand
ATCAGCCATAGATACCGCACGGTTTAGTAATTTTATGGTCCAGACTAAAATAGACGAATACTTTCAAAAAATGTAATAAATGACGTGTTTATGGTCATCTCTTGTTTCATCATGACGACCCCGATTTAGCGAATAACCCCGATATAACGAATTTTTCACGTCGGTCCCTTGAAATTCGTTACATCGGGGTTTTACTGTATATATAGATTACAGAACAATATTAATATTGGAATTTCTTTGATAAATTAGTTTAAGGGCGCACTAAAATTTCATGGCGGGCGCCGCGTTGTCGACCTCTACTGTAGAGTTTTGATTGAATTGCGAATTCTGCAATTTTCCTGCGACATGTACATAGTTTGCATGTGGTTAATGAAGCATTGATGTTCTATCTGCAGGCTAATGAAATCAGGAATAAATCCGTTCGACTCACAAGAAGCCAAACCGTACAAGAACGATCCGGAAATTCTAGCAATGACGAATTTAGTGAATGCGTATCAGAATAACGACATCAACGATTTCGAGCAGATTCTGCGGCAAAATCGTGATAATATTATGGACGATCCATTCATTCGGGAACATATTGAAGGTAAGACGTAACTATTGAAATTATAAACAAATTGCAGTAATTAGCGATTCGTTTCAATACAGATCTGCTGCGAAATATTCGAACTCAAGTACTTATTAAACTCATCCGCCCGTATACGAGGATTCACATACCCTTCATATCGACTGAGCTAAACATCGACGAGGACGATGTGGAGAATCTACTCGTTTCATGCATTCTCGATAAGTGCGTAACTGAAGTCGGTATTTCCGAATTGCTGAGTATTGTGAACGATTGCATTGCAGCACCATTCAAGGACGAATCGATCAAGTCAACCACGTTCTCTGTCTGGAGAATTCCAATGTAAATTCGACGCTGTACAATGCACTCAATCGATGGACGAATCAACTAGGATCATTGCACAATTCGATTGTTACGAAAATGGCGTGAAACCCAGTCTACGCTTACCTGCCCATCGTTTTCGCGGGCTTCTTGTTCAACAATTCTGTATTTATTCACTTTCAACCCAAATGCAACCACTTTTGCCCCTTTGATGAATTTTCTAGTTTTTATAATTTTTATGAAGAAAGCTAAAAATAAAGAACGAGTTATTTTACCTCATGTTTTTATCATGCATTCACAGATGGTGCTAAAAGCTTACTGATAAGCATTCCATTGGTCATTGCACTCTATTGATAAGACTATTTATAAATATGAATTGTTTATATTCAAATAAATGGAGATTATTGGTGTGCGATGTTTTTGGGGTGAATAACATGGCGGTTATACGTTGGAGTTTCACAACTTCTCGTCATCACAATTTCAAATAAATAATTCCACATTTATCTACAAGATGGTGTGAGTTTTGTGTAGGGTGAAAACCCTTCAATAAACACTATGTAATCATTAGTTTTGTCGCTTTCAAACTTTTCATTCATTTCTATAGCTGTTTCATTACTCTGCGAGAAATAGAATTCAACAGTTAACGTATTACAGTGGTTGTCATGGATACAGAATGGAATATCGATGAAACAGCTGTCATCATCAACCAATTTCTCTTTTTTTTTCACAAATGCTTGCCTTCCATGGTCTTAGGATCAATTATTATTATGTTTTCAGTTCAGATCCACGTTTATAAACCAATTGTCATTAAATTTTTTGAATCAAAATGGCGGATAAAATATTTGGAAATATCAGCTCGAATCATTACAAATAATCAAGGACAATTAATTATTATTCATTGCTACATTTAGCATTGAAATTCAAGAACAGAGTATGAGTTGCCAACTTTGCAAAATTCCAATAGGAATGGAAACATGAAAAAGGAGTCAATTTGGAATTGTTAGATTTAGATAAAGAGATTAGGCTTTTTGTTCATAGACGAAGGGAACCTAGGTAGCTTAGATCAATTATTATTATGTTTTCAGTTCAGTTGTTCACCTTTATGAGAAATCTCTCCATTTCCATCCACGTTTATAAACCAATTGTCATTAAATGTTTTGAATCAATATGGCGGATAAAATATTTGGAAATATCAGCTCGAATCATTACAAATAATCAAGGACAATGAATTATTCTTCAATGCTACATTTAGCAAGTTGCCAACTTTGCAAAATTCCAATAGGAATGGAAACATTAAAAAGGACACAATTTGGAATTGTTAGATATAGATTAGCTTTTTGTTCGTAGACGAAGGGAACCTAGGTAGCTTATGTTGCATCTAAATAAGGAAGATGTAAGACACTCATCAGCAAGGATCTGTATCGAAAATTTATTCAGGATGTCGTATGTTGGCGAGGGCGCAAATTGAGAAGAAATAAGGAATGGAGAAGTTGATTAAACTTGTGGAATAGGTGGCACTAGCAGCGGTCGCCAGAGTTCCCACGGGATACGCTCGTGCTCGTTCTAGTGAACGCAAGCTCGCACTATGTCTTCCTTTCCGTCTCCCGAGCTCTTGATATATAAATAGCGTCGGCCTCCCTCATCCTCGTCAAAACAGTCATCGACTTTCGAGCGCGGATCGCAAAGCAGACAATATTTCCTCGTGCGTCTTGCGCGTCTAAGTTGCGCCTATTTCATATCCCAGCGGAGGGCATGTCCTGTTATAGCGGTGATGGGTTGTAATTAAGCTGGTGGTGCGAGGTGCTACGGATCGCGTTGAGGCAGGATGAGCTTCGATCGCGTCTGGCTTCTGCTATGGACGATTTTCGGCGTCTTATTTCGATTGGAAGTCGCGCTGAATCATGGTAAGAGCGCACTTTGTTTCCTCGTGCATTTATTTATAGTGGGCTTTTACGACCGCGCACTTACGCACTTCCAGCGTCGTTCTATGGCAGCAGCAGCATTGCGATCCCTTTGCGCGAGGCCAGAAGCTCCACGGACGTGCACTTCAAGTTCCGGACGCATCTGCCGAACGCGCTCATCCTCCTCGTAGCTGGGCAGATTGATCACTGCATCGTGGCCCTGGTGAATGGCAAGATACGCATCAACATCAATTTGGGCGCCGGCGAATCCGAGCTGCACTCGGCCCTTAATTACAAGCTCAACGACTTCAAATGGCACGACGTCTTCATCGTGCGCAAGGACGGCGACCTATCGATGATCATTGACAATTCCTACACGTTCAAAACACATCTGGCTGGCGACTTCTTCGAGCTGAACATCCACTATGGCCTCTTCCTTGGCGGGCAAGGCAACCGCACCGATTTGTTCTTCGGCCACATGGAGAGCTTTCGCGGCTGCCTCTCGGAGGTGATGTACAATGGCATTTTGGTGCTGGACCAAGCCCGCAATCGGCAATCGCAAGCCAGCGTTCAGGCCGTCACGTGGAATTGCGCCGCAGAGTTCGACGCTCCGGTGGATCGGCCGATAAGCTTCGTGGAAGACGGAGCTTTCATGATGCTGCCGCACGTCATCTCGCATGCCCTCAAGCTGCAGCTGGACTTCAAATCGATTCAGGAGCACAGCATTCTGGTGTACAACAGCGGTGCGATCTCAAAACCAGATCTCTTTGCGTTGGAAGTCTGGAATGGGAAGCTGAAGGTCACATTCAAACATGGCGTGAGCGCACCAATCCAAGAGCACACTGCCGATGACTACGTGTCGGATGGGCAGTGGCATAAAGTGTCCTTGAAGCTCACTGCGAGCATTCTAGAAGTGGGCGTGGACGGCAAGACGAAGCAAATCCGTTTACAGCGGGGGCACATTATGGACTTTGCGGAAGGCTTCTATATTGGCGGTATCGAGGCCAGCAAACGCACGCGCGCAATGAGCAAAGGACTGAAGACGGCGGACAGTTGCTTCAAGGGGTGCCTGAGGCACCTCACGATCGGGGATAAGGCCAAAGGTCTTCCGGACGTGCACGTTAGCGAAGGTCTGCTGCCTGGGTGCGTCTGGCAGTACCCTTGCGCGCAATCGCCGCCGCCATGCGACGTGTACGCGAATACCAATGCGGTATGCCTCCAGCAGGGTGTGGATTCATTCAAATGCCAATGCCAGATGGAGACATGTCCCAAATTGCCATCAAATAACACAGAAACTAGTGATGAGCACAGAGTCTATTCGCACAGCAGTTTCGCCACCGACCTGGAGTTACTGGCGCTGGAACCATTGGAAGCCATCGAGGGCCAGAATGTGCTCATGACCCCGAACAATCTGCACATGGTGCTCGATTACCCCAAGTTCGGCATTCGCGATGCGGGCATTCGCTTCACGCTCATTGAGCCCCCGAGTCACGGCAGTTTGGCCATCGACGTGTGGCCGAGTGAGCAGAATGCCTTTTCGCTGGCAGACGTAGCCAGGGACCGTGTCCACTATGTGCACGACGGCTCCGAGACGCTGCAGGACCGCATCGGACTCGAGATGGAGTTCGTCGCGACCGACTTGTTCCTATTACCTGCGTACCTGCAGGGCAAGTTCCGCTTCAATCTGCCCGTCGCCATTGCCCCAATCAATGATCCGCCCATGCTGAAACTTTCCGCCTCAACGGTTCTGCGCGTTCCGCAAGTAAGTTTACAACAAACTTGTAGTTGTCCATCTATTGTCTGTCTGTTCGATTGCGTCCGCCAGGGCGCGAAAAGACTGCTGGATGCTGAGCTTTTGCATGTGATGGATCCAGACAGCCCATCGAAGCGGTTGGCGTACAGTATTTCGGATGCGGGCGCCGGGCATTTCGAGTGCACGCGCAAACCCTCGGTGGCCATCACCTCATTCACGCAATCGGATATCGACGAGGGGCACGTGGTCTACGCGCATCATGCGAACGCGGCCAACGAATCGTTCGTCACCCTGCAGGTCTCCGATGGGATCGAGACGAGCGCGCCGATCCAGATTCGCGTCATGGCGTTCCCGCAGATCTGGCGCCTGCAGAACAACACCGGGCTCGTGCTGATGCATCTCACGTCCGCGCTGATAACGCCCTTCAATCTCTCGTTTGTCTCGAACGTGGCGAACGCCAGTGAAGCGGCGCAATACGTGGTCGAGCGTGCGCCCAAGTTCGGGCGCATCGAGGTGGAGAAGGACGTGGGCCGGTGGGACGCTGCGCTGGTCTTCACCAGCGACGACCTCCGGCAGCATCGCGTGCGCTACAGGCACGTGACGTCCGTGCCGGACCTGGACGAGTTCCAATTCCGCACCACGCTCAACAAAACCATGCTCTACACGTTCCGAATGAGCTTCGCCAAGTGCCGCCTCTACCCCGTGCACGCACACGGCAACCATTTGCACCTCAACGCCACCTCCGAGGTGCAGCTCAGTGAGCTGAATCTCAGCTATCAGACGCACCCGGTGAAGTCGGCGCCGACGTCCGTCACCTACCGCATCCTTCAGCCGCCCGTCTTCGGCTTCCTCTACTCCCCCGTGTCCAAGTACCGCATGCGGCTGGGCGATGTCTTCACGCAGGAGGACGTAGCCCTGTCCAACATCCGGTACAGTCTACATCGCAGTGGTTTCTCGAAGATCAGCGATACGATTGTGGTCGCCGTCTCGGCGCCCGGATGCAAGAACATCAGCGCGAATCTGACGGTGGAGTACATGCCCAGCGAGGAGCAGATGCGCACCATCAAGGGCAAGGTGACGCTGACGCGTCTGCAGGTGGACGAAGGCAGTTCGGCGCCGATCTTCAGCTCGCATCTGGATATGCGCAGCGACCACGATCTCATCTTCAACGTGACGTCACCGCCCGCGCACGGCCTCCTGCAGATTGCGTCGCCGAATGGGGTGCGCAATCAGAGCGCGTTCTTCACGCTGAAGGAGCTGCGGAACGAGTGCCTCTTCTACATCCACGACGACTCCGAAACGCGCCACGACAGCTTCACCTTTATGGCGCTCTCCAGTGCGGACGTGGACTTTGAGTACGTCAACACGATGCACATCGACGTCCTGCTGAAGAACGATAACAGTCCGACGCGCATCGTCGATCGGACCTTCTTCGTCGTCGTTGGGGGCGAGCGGCTGCTGAGCAGCGCCGATTTGGCGTACGCGGATAAGGATCTGGACACGAAGGCGTCGCAGATCGTCTACACGTTCGAGAAGCTGCCCAACGGCGAGTTCTTCGCCGCGCGCAACAGCAGCCTGCGCCTCAGCGAGTTCTCGCAGGACGATCTGGACCACGAGCGCATCGTCTTCCGGCACAGGGGAGCCGAGTACGGCAAAGTCAAGTTCTGGGTCACTGACGGCCCCTATTACGTGAGCGGCGTGCTCGAGGTGCAGGCTTCCGCGCCTTTCATTCGCCCCATCGTGCAGAAGCGACTGGTGGTCCAGCATGGTCGGTCGGCGGTGATCTCCCGCGAGAGTTTAAGCTACAACACGAATGTGTACTCGACGGACGCCGACGTGGTTTACCAGGTCGTCGCCATGCCCAATTTCGGCCGGATTGTCTACGCAGATACGGGAAAGGTATTTGATTGATTATCAATCAAGATCACGGCAATCGATCTACTTCCTGTGCTAGTCCATACCTCGCATTCTTATTAGATCCACTTCTTAGTCTTTGTTCTCACTCTCGATATCTGGCTCCTTTTTTTGATACGCCGGGATCGATTCTCTGCACCTCGATCCTTCAGGTCCTTTTGTGCTATCCCACATTTATTCCCTTAGAAGTCTCATGTCCACAAAGAAGTGTATAAGCTCCTCCCAGGGCCGTTTAGTCATCTCGGCGTGGGTCAATGTCTCCTTACCCAAGGCTGCCTTCCATTGCACCCTAGGCCCACCCTAGCTAGGTGCTTGTTGAGTGCGCAGTGTCCCGAAATGGGTCCTATGACTTCTCTTAGCCTTGTTCGTCCTCAAGATAGTGCAAGTCGAGTGGAGGTACTTGATGGTTATCTCCCCAGGAATATCTTGGAATGATGCATCTTTGTTCTTTAATCACTCTCGCTATCTGCCTCCTTCTTTCTGTTAGGTCGGGATCGGTCTAACATCCGGTTCCTTGCACCTCGGTCCTTCCGGTCCTTTTGTGCTATCCCACCTTTATTCCCCTAGTCGTCTCATGTCCTCAAAGAAGTGTATGAACTCCTCCAAGTCAGTTTAGCCATCCCGGCGTGGGTCAGTGCCTCCTTCCATAAGGCTACCTTCCGTTGCACCCTTAGTGAGATGCACTCGCCCACTATATGCTGAGGCGTTTCATCCTCTTTTAAGCAGTACCTGCATGGTGGATCTTCACGAAAACGCACCCTAGCTAGGTACTTGTTGAGCCCGCAGTGTTCCCAAATGAGTCCTACGAGTTCTCTTAGCCTTGCTCGTCCCCAAGGGACTGCAAGTCGAGTGGAGGTACTTGATGGTTTTCTCCCCAAGAAAATCTTTGAGTGATGCATTCCCGGTGCCCATTCGTCCTCTGTTTCTGGCTTTTTATATAGGGATGTTACCCTTCTGTCCGACGTACCTTCTTCCTTCGTAGAATCCTATTAGAATGTTTTTTTCCTAAATTCCCAATTGTTTTTGACCAGGGTATGGTGGGCATAGTCTCATTTTTACTATTCTTGGTGCAATTCACGCTCCATATTGATCAATTGGCATATTATAGTCCTTTCCTGTGCACCCAGGACACATACGAATTTACACAGACGCAGATCAACGATGGTCTGATATCGTACAAGAACGAAGTGAGCAGTGCCAGTGCGGATGAAATCAAATTCAAAATCAAATGTCACGACGCAACCAATGTTGGTCAACTCAGCGTTCTGATGCTGCCTGCCAGCTACTGGGAGCCGTTGCACGTGAAGAATTTGAAAAAGCTTCTAGTGGAGGAGTCGACCAGTGCAATAATCGGTCGAACAATTATCGAAGTAGGTGTCCTTCCGAGGAAGCTCAACTTACCCTCCATTGCCCATATCTTCGCGTTGCTCATAGATCATCCAGCCGCAAGTACCTGCGAGTGCAATCACGTACCATGTCGCGACGCCTCCGGAGAACGGCTACATTAGCATCCTGCCCACGTCCACGAACATCGAGGAGCAATCAGGAAACGTGCACGGCTTCAGTCAGGCGCTGATGAACGACAACCGCGTGATCTACATACAATCGGTGGCGAATGAAACATGCGATCGCATCGCCTTCAACGTCACGAACGGCATGGTGTGGCTCTATGGTCTGGTGCTGCAGATCGAGATCATCCCCGACCGCCTCTACCTCAGTAGCAACGTGCTTAGCGTGACCGAGGGCGGCAGCAGTACGATGACGCTGGTGCACCTGAACGTCGCCACGGAGTACTACAAGAACCGCGTCTCCGACTACGTGGTTCTCGAGGAACCCACGTTTGGGTGCCTCCAGGTGTACAAGCGCTGCAATAAGCTACATGGCTTCACGCAGAAGGAGCTCGCCCAAGGGTTGATTCAGTACGCACACAATGGATCCGAGAACCTCCACGACCGCCTCGTGGTGATCGCCGTGGCCGGTGAGAAGCGCAGCATTCCGGTAATCTTAAATGTCAAAGTGGTCCCCATCAATGATCAGGCGCCGAAACTAGTCAATAATACCGGAATGGTGATGTGGGAGGGAGGGACAGCGCTCATCACGAATTCGATGCTGGGTAGGTGTTTAAAGGAACTTACTGGAACGCTTCTTTACGTAGTCCTGTATCCCAATTGGTTCCAGTTCCTCTAGGTTCTATATAGTTCCGGCAGAAACAATGATTTTTTGTGGAATTTCAGCTGCCAGTGACGATGATCGACCACAAGAAACTCTCAAATATCAAGTAATTAACTCATGGTGGGGTAACGTGTCCCTTTTGCATGAACCGGCCACGGTTTTGAAGTTCTTCACGCAAGAACTGATCGATCGCAATATGGTTGTTTTTCGACATCAAAGTAAGTGTTTCAATTATATAATTTATTCATCTACTAGTGGAGTACCTAGCGTTGCTGGGGTTTTACTACTATTCGCACATCTATCCATCCGTCTGTTCTGCCCTTCTATCTGTTAACCAATCAGTTTGCAGTGTCGTGTCCCGCTGTCTCAGCCTACTTGATATTTTTTTTATTAACACTTTTGTTTATAATTATTGATTGGATCAAAGATCCTTATACAATACTGAGCAATCCAGATAACGTCTTCTCCAAAATATATTTATTGGATACAACCAACCGGTTTTGTATCCTTATACAATACTTTGAAATATCTTACAAACTAGGAGTGGGAAACTTGGGAGAAATGGCCCCTGCCTTCCTCCTCAGTGGCCTTTGAGAGTGATGTCACACGTTGGCTCTCCCAGTTTGGGAGTAGCATTTCTTCAGAGACCTCCTGTAGTCCTTGTATATGTTGTAGATGATATGGCATGGAGAATTCATTCCCGTGCGCATTCGTTCGGTAAACAATCGTTGCTTGCCAACGGACGACGACGCATGCGCAGTAAACTGCATGCAAAGTGATGGTTTTTTCGCTATAACTTTCGAACCATGAGGTTTTTCCAATTGGCTTTCCTTCCACATTGTCCCAGGAGTACACGGAACATGCCCAATAATTCATTTCGATCGAATTATTTGTATTTTAAGAGGAGATCTCATACAGACAGATAGACGGACAGACATACTATATATATATAGATTACACATGCATCTTTTCGTTCCATTACACACTTGCTTTTTCGACTTTCAGTCCTCGTAATTAATTTGATTCTAGGTTTCCTCCGGCTACAGTTTAGGATTCCTTCAACCATATATTTTTCGTACCTTCCCGTTGATTCCAATGTATTTAGTCCATGGCATTTGTCCCTTTCTGCATTGTTTAATATGACAAGGTGGGTACATCTATCTTTCTTCCTGTAAATGCAGTTATGCTTGTTATGCTTTGCTTCCCACGATTCGTAGCCTCACGTTGTCGTATTGGAAGATTTTGTTTCTTCCGAGGCTTCCAGTTAGACATTGTATTGTAGCTATTCTATAGATAAATCACACGTAATTCTTAATGCTAAAAATGATAGTACATAGGTTTTACAGTCAAATGTTTCATGTACCAATGAACTAGAGCTAAATCTATAATTTGGGATCAGTTTCATTCATATCAAATTCTGCAGGGAGGTCGAAACATTAGCCAGCTATTGGACCTAAGAAACCTCCTATGCACCAACCTAAGATGCCTTCATTATCATTATTATTCCTAAGCCTTTTGGGTCCTAGGCCAGGGACAGTCAAGCCAAATGAAGTCGCGGGCCACTTTGAGAATATATCAATACTTCGTGGGACAAGTACGAGGAATATCCGTCTGTCAGCCACTGCCTGATTCCCCGAGTTTGTCCGTTGCAGATTTTCTCTTGATCGAAAGCCCAGGCTATCCCTGATCTGACGGCGGTTAATCGCGGGGAAACCCTTACCCCCCTAGCTGCTTCCGGCCCGCGGGTCTTGGGTTGGCCGTCCCTGTTCTAGGCATATCTGTAACAACTTACAAGGAATAACAATGGTCAATGTAATGATCTATCAAAAAGGGAACTCTAAGGAATCTATCAAAAATAACGTTGTTGTGTTTTAATGCAAATCTACATAGAATTCTGGAAGAATAAGAATTTCTCTCATATTAAGAGGCCAATTTGTTTATAGGTGGAAGCGAAGCAAAGTTTGTGTTCAACGTCAGTGATGGGCTGCACAGTACCAGCGAATACATATTTCGAGTTCTAGCGAAGAAAGTAGAATTAACGCTCACGCACCACCCATTTCACATCTTTCCGTTGCAACGTAAATTCCTGACGGCCCCATATTTGTGCGCGAGCGTGTCTGATCTCGAACGGCAAATCACATTCGAAGTGACAATGGGCCCATCGCTGGGCCGCCTAATGATGGAGTCGAATAGCAGCGGCATCTTTGCTGTGATATCACGCTTCACTCAAGATGACCTCAACCACAGTCGCGTGTTCTACGAGCACATTCATCCTTTTGCTGGACTCTATGCCAACGACTCCTTCATGTTTGATGTCAGGTCTCATTTAGCGGCAACCTTACGCAACCAGGTAACAGAAATTCACAGGTACCCCCAACTTCTTAATTATCCCACCATAATAATGTTATTGTTTTAAAAATTCGAAGGACTGGGGTTGGGACATCCATAGGGTTTTGTAGATCCGTTTTGGGCGCATCAGTCCCTCTTTTGTATCCTATTCTCTTCATTACCTGTTAGATCCCGCCGACTTTCCTCTTCTGTTGGTGTCCCTGGACACCAAATAGCAAATCAGAAACCACTAATGGTATACAATTGTCCATTTCTCGCGAAGGTAATGAAAATCGATATATCGGTTTCGTCCGGAGGACTGGACGCTTACGTCAGCATACCCAGAATCAGTGTAGATGAAGGTGGCATGACCAACATTATGCTAAACTTCTCCGGGGTCGTGGCCTTCCTGGAGAACCACGCAAGTTTGCGAGCACCCGTCATTCATGCAGCAGTTGGCACGCCACAGCACGGGCAGGTCTTTCTACAACACCAGCCCAATTTGACCACGTTCAGCCAACAGCAACTGGAAGCTGGAGACGTGAAATACCAGCACGACCATTCCGACTCGCTGGGAGACAACCTGTACTTTTCCCTTTTCCTCATTCCTGGCTACATTCTGCTGTGCAATCTGACCGTCCCCATTCGCATCAATCCCATTAACGACCAGCCGTTCAAGCTGGTCACACCCGCTCCGCACTTGACAGTGGTGCAGGGCGAGAACCACACGATTGCCAAGAGCGAACTCTGCACGGAGGACATCGATACAGCGCCCATGGATTTGCTCTACGATATCATCTCCGGTCCGCAGGAAGGCCGCATCGTTCTCATGCCCGACGCCATCGTCATTAACCACTTCTCGCAGGCGGACGTGGACAACAATCGCCTAGTCTACATCCACAACAGCACAGCGCTGACGGACACATTCCATCTACGCGTGTGGGACGGCAAGTTCCGGCCGGAGTACACCGTGTTCAATGTCCAGGTACTCCCCATCACGCTGCGCATTGGCAAAGGCCTCCCCGTGTACATCCAGCAAGGCATGAACGTGGTGCTGCTGTCCCCCAAGCAGTTCGAAGTGGAAACGAATGCGAATCGCGACAAAGTGCAGTACAGAACAGTGCTGCAGCCCAAACATGGCGTCCTCTACGTCAGGGACAGTCCGGCCGATAGGTTCGCGCAGGAGGACCTGGACAATGACCGCGTTATGTACATGCAACGAGATATGACCACGGCCAATGATACCATGGCCATATTCGTGGGCATTTTCTATGGCGACGCATCCATAGGCGAGGAAATCCAGGTGCAGATCAGAGTTCAGCCGCTGATGCAGATCGGCAACTGCACCCTGATCGCTGGCAAGGTGAACAAGCTCAGTTTGCCCATCCTGGACGCCACCCCGCTGGCCAAGCTCACCAACAGCAACCCGCGCTATACGATCACATGCCAGCCGCAATACGGAGAGATACGCAAGATCATTCGCAGTTCCGGCGAGCAACGCAATGTGCTCAACACCCTGGTGACGGCATTCAGCCACGAGGAAGTCCAGAGTGGGCTCATTTACATCGCCATTCGCGATGTTGAAGTTGGCCACAGCGGGATCACCGATCGCTTCTGCTTCATTCTCGCCGCGAGCATTTTCCAGCCCGCCCTAGGCGAACTAAAGCTCCTCATTCGCTCACCGCTTCACAATGACCTCTACTCGACGTTGGCAGGGCCGCAGAATCCCGCCGGACACGAAGGCGGACTACATTACGCCAGTCCCAATATGACTAGAGATTATTTCCTCATTGGTAGGTGGTTGCCGTAAATGTTTCAGTCTTCTGGTTTTTCCCTGGTATCACATATCCGCAATCGATTACAGTGAGTATGGTCGCTGGTGTGGTCATCCTCGGCGTGGCCGTCATCATCATCATCAAATGTCGCTCCTTTGAGCCGGAGGACATGCATAAAGAGGAGCATTGCCATCAACCATTGCCGCGTCCTCCCGATCGCCTCATGGCGGGGTCGGCACCGTTCAAGCACGCGGCCGATGGGTGTCCGGTCTCTCAGCTACCAGCCACCTTGCCGCACTGCAAGGTCACCCCGATCAGTCGCAGTGATATGGAGTCGAGTGTGCGGTATCCCTATGGCGCCGAGGACCATTCCGCCGACGATTGGAGCAGCTGCGACGCTTCCGATCCGACGTGTGCGAGTCGGAACAACATTATGCTGCGACGCAATCAGTACTGGGTGTAGCGAAATGATCCGATTAGCGTTAGAACACGTGGTGGTCGAGCTGACGCTTGAGGTCGTCTAAAACAGCTTAATGGCGGACGTCGGTCCGCAATTGAGACAAAGCAACGACTACTATTTTATACCTGACTGATTCTAATTTTTATACCACGGAGTTTAGTAGATAACATAATGATATTATACGAAATACGAATAATGTGAATTATATATCGCTGTAGAAATGAGCATCGACATTAAAACGTGAACATTGAAACACATGCGACTGAATTCGATTGAGAAATATAAATGTTTTGATTGATGATTTTGATCGATGACTCAGACTTACAAAGCAGCTTTTTAGCCTTTACGAATTAGATTTTGGATTTATATCCTTTGCTATTGAATTACAGAGTTATTTTGGTTTGTCAGTATTGCTACTGGATTAGAATTGAGGCAAACTCATGTAGAATCTACACGAGCAATTCTTTACACGTGTCTACACAGTGTAGAATGCACGTGTAAAGAGTTGATGAAGCAAAGTATACGCAATAATGAGAGCCGAAGTAATTAAAGCCAAGAAATTGAATTGCAGCTGTTTGGCCAGGTAGCTTTCACTGAACTAGGTTTTCTGCTAGGCAAATGCTGATTGTTGTTGCTTGTAACAGATTATTAGCTAGCACGATGGATATTTCGAATATGTATTTGCTATGTTTATTGTTGTAAAATTCCTTGTTGCTAAATTATTAATAGGGTATTTAAGTATGTATTCAGATACCATTTAAAGCGACGAGGAACAAAGCAAAATTAAGCTCGTTGTCATATTTCTTTCAATTGCAACAATCATGCATTCTGCTTATGTGCGAAAATTATATATTACCATATGAATAACATTTTAATTAATGGCAAGAACATATTTGTTTTTAGAGTTTGGTTAACATCTATCCCTATTCAGCAGCACCTAAGAAACAATGTATGAGGAATGTGACTCCAAAGTAAATGTGTGTTTATTGATTCAATTCGAATTCAAAAAAGGATTGATCCCGACCGGTCTCGACTCACAAAGAGCCATCATCAGGGGCAATTCTCCCTACTCGCAACATAACAAAGCACAAATGTAAAAAATGTTTAACCAGCGAGAAACAGATCCACAAAAATAGATAAATAGCAATTTGAATATAAAAATCAAATACCAACCACATCATCTGACAAACACCTGTTGTGGGGACAACAAAACGATCTGCTTAAAGCCAAATCAAAATTGCTATGAGTGCAAGTACGAGACGCAGCGGAATTTATATCAATGTAAAAGACCGAAGTCTAGAGATAAACTTAAATAAAGACAACAGCGTTTCAACACTAAACACTGTGTTTACAAAGAGAACTGCAAATTTAAAGGAACAACTTTCCAATACAAAATTGAATTAAGCAAATACGTAAACTAAATAACTAAACTTAATTCAATTGGGATTCGGAGTAAGTGGCGATACTCCTAATGCAGGCGGAGACGACGCGAATTTTGGTGTTGTGCGAGATGCCTTTGAGGCCGAAGATGCGTTTTAATTGAGAAAAGGTAGCTTGCAATTCCTCGCGACTAATAATTAGGTGGAAATGCATTTTCGATTATAACCTCAAAGTTGCACATCGTTGTAAATAAATACAGTTCTTTTGCGAAATGACTTTTACTGTACTAGGTTTCCTAGTGTGGGAATGCTGTTTGCTAGTCAGTCACATATTACCGAGTACGATGCACATTTCGAATGTGTAGTTACGATGTCAACCTAATTTATTAACATATTTGAAATCACACGAGAAGTTATTACGCAATAGTCAGTCAGACAATGCACAATTTAATGATGTATCTGAGCTATATAACTTGCTCGATAGCCGTACTGGAAACTATTAAATTCATTGCGATTAATAAAAGGGTAGATCGTATAGTTGTATATTTCTATCATTATTAATCTGATTCGAGGTCCGCTTAATATTTTAAGGACAAATGGAAATCTAGTTCATGGTTGTTTACATTTTCAAGTTTGCCTTGAATTTTTACGGCTTAGATAGTGAAATATTCTGTCCATGTTAATTTTCTGTTAAGGCACAATTACAAAATTTCCTGGAGGTATCCACAAACTAGGTAATTAAGTCTCTCTACCTGCCACTTTGGCAAATGTATAACCATACACAATTTATACTTAAATGGAGGAGCATCAAGTCAAAATGAAGTTTATGATAGCCTTCGTTTCAATTGCATCAATTATGCATTATGTTGCTGGCGTGCGTAAATAATATAACAGCATATGTATGTCAGTTAATGACGATACAAACTTACTTTTAGGGTATGGATAACGTGTATCCTTTTGCAGCAGAGGCGAAGAGACAATGTATGAGGAATGTGACTCTATCTCAAGAAGTCCTCAACCAGTACGCCCATAAGGTGCTAGTGAACGATCGCAATCTGATGACGTACATATTCTGCATGTATCGTCATCTAGGATTCATGGGACGCGATGGCAAAATATTCCCAAAACCTATTCAGAGGACTTCCCTTTTGCTTTCCGGAGGTCCTAAGTTTTACAAAGCCATTTCGGATTGCAGTCACTTCTCTAGCAGCAATGCTCTTGCGAATACTTGGCATCTGGCTAAATGCATTGAAGGTTTGATAGGTGCGGATAAATTTTTCGAGTTCAACAAGGTTTATTATCAATTGCCTTAACTTGGCAGCCATTTTGCAAACAATTTAAAAATGTTACTCTGAGCAATAATAATTATTAATAACTATGCCTATATTCCTCTCCAATTCCATCGTAAATGCTTCTCCAGTATGCTATGTTCAGTAATAGGTAGTAATTAATACCTGAAAACCTAAAATGAATGTCAGAATTGCAATGATGGGAAAGTTCGTATGAAGGTATAGTGCAAATCATTATACATGTGCAATAATGATGATTGCATTAATTAGGCGAAAATAAAATAAATTTAGCTATTTTGCCAAATTACATTTACTATAATATGTTATCTGCTAGGGAAATGCTGTTTACTACTCAGTTAAATGATTATCCAGTGAGCACGATTCTCAGAAATTCTGAATAGGCGATTAAAGAGTATTTTTAGAACAGTCATACCAAGGCTGGTTTGGAAAAAGGAAGTTGAAGAATAATCAAGAAGGATCGGAGTATCAAAGTGGCTACCAGGAAACAGTACAACAGGTCTACTATACATTACAGCAGGATATAACTTTCTGAGAAAACTTCCTTAGCCATTTTAGGCTACGAATTGGCCGAAGTGTATATCGCATAGTTCACTTGCAGGTGTACAGAAATATAACAAGCCGTTGTTACTGAAAATATGACATGCAATGTGAATAACTTTGAAATGTTTTCAAGCACAATAACACCTTGAGCTGTTTGTGTGTTCGCTCATTATTTTTGGCGGAATGATTGCGTTTACTATGTGTTTATGATTTGTTTAAAATAAAGCGACTGACTGCTGCTTTCACTTTCCGTTTGACGACTTAGACGACTGCCAATTGGCTACTAATTAATGACTGATCGTTTACAATTTCATTTATAATTTCTTTATTACGTTTCTGATGGATAATGAATTGCATACCTGTACATTGTTGCTAAATATTGTAGAATGAAGAATGTAGATTCGCGTTCGTTGCTGTTTTGCACTCTTTCCATTCCAACAGCCTTGTGGACTCACCCTGTGTACTGAGTTGTGGTATAAGATTAGAGAGGCATTTCCTTGCTACGAAAATGCACCTTGTACACCTTTCATAAAATGCACGTGCAGCTGAGTTAATTTTAGACTGTAATTTAATGTCCTTTCTTGTTTATACTGGCTACTGGTCAATATAATCATATCAAAATTTTTGTAGACGAATTAGTCATTTGGTTGAATGTTTGGTTTAACGAGTAAATGGCCAGAGAGGATACAAACGTGCTGAGAACATATGTTAAGCTATTCCAAGATTTCCAATTAGAATCAAGAAGGAATTATTGACCTGGGACTTGCATCTTCCATTTTTTCGATTTCTATAGCAAATTTAATGAAAAGTGAATCATAGGAACATACCCTGAGGAAAATAGACACGAAGGGAATTAGCGCAAAGCCATGGATGTATAGTTAGGTCAGGACGATGTTAAAGCTGTCAAGATAATCCAATTAAACCAGCACATTGCATTCGTCGCAAGGAGCACAGTTTTACACGGAGATCCCATCTAAGTCTAAGAAACAGACTCTAGCATGCTGTTGCGCTTGTAACGTAGATATTTACGTTGAAGCAAATGAACACGTGACCGATTTCAATAGCATTAGCAAAGGCAAAGTTCATCAGCCTTGGTCTAGGTCCCCTATAGTTTATTTAGTAATTCGAAATACATAAATCATGAGCTTGCTTGTTATGGACTCCTCTCTCTCTCTCTCTCTACAATTGCACTTGGCAATAGCTTGCAGGTCGATGAACCATATCTAAGCATCTGTCATAATATTTAGAAAATGCACATTTGGCACATTAGATTCCTCCATTTGAAATCATCTGTTCGGTTAATGTGTACCTCAGATGATTTCTTGAGAATTCGCGGCTTGATGAAAGATTGGTGATTATCGTAACCAGAAACTGCGACTTTATTTTACGACAGTTTGTTGAATTGCTGTAAATTCCTCCTAAATGTGATCAGCGCAGGATTTACATTTATAACCTGCCAAGCTATGGGTCAGAGCTCCCCTAAAAAATCATTATACGCAATTTATTCTTTAATTATCTCTCAATAAATGTGATGAATTTATATAAGTCATTGTTACTTGTTTTGGAAAAAAGCGTATAGGTATGGATTGATAAAGGGCCTCATATCTCAAAGAGGTTAGGGCTTATTTAGTAAAAGTCGTGGCCTAAGCATGATGATTAAAATTGTAAAGTTCGCATGTCATAGGAGATATGAATATCATTCGCGAAATGCTCGCTTATTGCCAATTTTCGCTCTGAAATTTTTGTCGAAGAGTCATGAAATTATTATTATCTTTAATATGAAATCTAGCATGCTGTTTCAAACAAGTTATGATCGGATTTCATTCGTATTATTGCTCAATTTTAAATCATTGGAAATAATAAAAAAATGTAAACTAAATGTGGATGGCGACTTTAGGTTAGGTTGAAATATTGTACTACAGATTAGTCCACAGTTTCTCAAAGCGGGTGCCGCGGCACCCTGGGGTGCCGCGAGCATCCCTCCGGGGTGCCGCGAAACTTTTGATTTGATTACATCTACTCAATGCGGTACCAATCTACGTGCCATAAAAGAGCAAAAT
>JAOEHK010069883.1:6043-18479 GCA_025447835.1 Labidoglobus nevermanni | reverse complement strand
GTTTCGTTATCGTAGACCCCCTGCAAGTCAAAATCGACCCCCAGGGGTCTATATAGACCACTTTGGGAATCACTGATCTAGGATCTGCGTGCACATATGTTGGAAATCATTCAAATTTAAAGAAAATGTGAAAAAAGTCAATTTCATATTATCACTATGAGCTAGTGGGCTCCTATAATGCCTTGTTATATGCGTTTTTTCATTATTTATGACTGACAAAGAGAAAGTGAAATATGATTGCTGCAATTATGGGAATTATGCCAAATGCGAAATAGTCGCCCGTACATGCATTTTATATCTGTGATAAATACTAGGCTATCAGTCTGCATATTTCTATTAGCATGGAAACAAGGCGAATATCAGCAATTGTCGTGCTAAGCGCCTCCAAGAAACGCGTCGTGTAAGCAAGCGATCCGGCTGGGAAACGCTGACGTTGTCGATTTTATCGCTCGTTGCAATCCATCGCGCAGCGAATTACAATTGAATTATAATTGCAATGGTTATGCAACCGGGCAAGTGCTTGCATTGCATGCTCATGCGCATTTCCAGCAGCAGCCACACAAGACGGACGTGAGTCATTTTGCGAATTCACACCGACCTGCAATTCGCATTCGATTAGCTCGATTCACTCGGCTGCCATCGTAATTGTTCGCCATTCACCTGCGCATTACATGACAATAAACACGCCGACGATATGCAACACAAATGGCAAGGAAAAGGTGTGAAAAACGTGGCGCAACTCGAGCGCAACGGAAAAGTGCGCATAAAATGTCTGCAATTGAATAGCCTTCAACGTCTAATTGGAGTGGAAAAGTAGGATAGAGTTAAGCGCGGCATAATTAATTAATGAGGCGCGTGACGGCGTGACGGTAAGGCAGATACCTTTCGCGATCGATAACAAGGATAAATGGCGCGCGACGGCCCGCCGGATGCGCGGTGCGCTGCTAATTAGGCAGCCATCAGCTGCTGCCGATGTGGGCAATCATTAAGCAAGTGCCCACTGCCCAGTGGGCACTGTATCTTGCATTCCATTGCACACTGGGCCAATTAGGCAAGCGCATTTGCGGCCGATCGGCGGCGCGTGCCTGCTGCGGCCAATTTGTTGATGGGATACCGCGCATCCCCGTCATTATCCGCTAAGACCGGCGATTAGCTGATTAATTGCACCGCAATGCTGAAGCAATTCTATTATAGGCAACACTCCGCGCTCGCACGCCAACAATTCGCCGAACATTCATTACTAGATGTCGCTAGGAATTGATCAGATCTGAAATTACCTCAAATCACCATAATTCAGTGATTAATTAACACACGTTGACATCGTTTGCCTTCGCATGCAATTAAAGACAGCAAATATGCGAGCGTAATTGAATTAGATGCGCAGCGAATTCAATTCCGATTTGCAACGTCTTAAGACGATAAACAGGACGATGCGATGAGAGATGTGCTAATTAGTTCGCCAATGAGATGATTGCAAGCGAAAGAAAATCGATTACGACGGCTTCTTGCCGTGAATTCACCTTTTTTTTGTCAATAATGAGTAGAGTTAATTTAAAATGTGTGTTACAGATTTCTTTTTTATTTCAATTTTAAAGCAGCATTTTTTGCTTAAAGCTACAATTACAATAATTCATTTAAAATTTGAATTTTTCGCGCCTGATTTAAAATCATGTTGCAGATTTCTGCTTTCGATTTCATGTCAATTTCAAATGAATTGAAATGACAAAAGTCTTGAGATTGAGTGTTGAAGTGGTGGTGTGGATAGTGATCGATAGTAATCAAGCAGGAGGGTGAAAAATGGAAGCAGACGCAGTAAATAGATGGCAGATGTAAATTCGCTTATTACGAATTAAATCGTACGCAAACAGCGGCGTGGAAATGGAGAAATTAATTAATTTTATGCAACGCGCGAAGCACGGACGCAATTAAAATGCGCACGCATACGAAATTTGATTGTTATTGCTTTCACATACAATTCAGTCGCGTGTTATTATTTTCGCCAATATTTGTCAGCCGGTAGCGCAGATTTTTAGCGCTCGCCCCATCCCCCCACGCGCACATTTTCAATCAAATCAACGACAAATTGTTGCCGATGCGATTTCAATTTTAATTTCATTTCGCGAATAATTCGCGTTTGTTTGCGTTTCGCATGCGCCAGCATGCAATATTAATTAGCAAAGCCGCATAAATTGCGAATGCAAATTATTGCCCAGAAAAGCAGACAGGCGCACGCAAATTTATATTAACAATACAAACAATAAACAATATTTTATAAATATTTCCATGTTTATTCACCACTCTCTATGATTTCGCATTGTCTTATTGTCGAAATGCCAACTAATTCATCTCGTTTCGTGTGCTTTCTTCCAGTATTACGAAATGTCGTATGGATTGAACGTCGAAATGCACAAACAGGTGAGTTTTTTGCAATTTTCTAACTCGAATTTGAAGAATAGGCAGATCGAAACAGGTTCGATCCCCGCCTGGACCTAATTGCATTTCAACTTTTTTTGGAAATTTATATCTTGCAAAACGACACAAGCAGACAGATAAACAATTCGAAGATAGGTAACATCGTTATCGACACCAATTTATTAGATATGCAACCAACATTTCAATTTTCCAATCTAATCTAATAAATCTGATTCTCGTAAATGATATTAGTATCGAAGAAAAGTGAAAAAAAATGAGTGGAGGAAAATTGGCTTCGGGGAGGTTTCACCCCTTGGCAAGCAACCCCTTGGAGAATCTAAACGATTCATCAGTCATGGACAAACGTCGCGAACGGAAAACTTTATCTAATTACATTCATATATCTTGGCGCCCCTTGCCGCTGTCGCAGCGCCGGTCGTCGGCGGGCAAAGTAAACAGAAAACGCGATAAATTTCGCGCCAAATTTGATAAGTTCTGGCGGGGATCGAAGCCAGGCGTAAATTAACTGGCGGCCCCAACGCCCCAACGCCCACCACGATTGCGTGCTCCGCCGTGCTTACAATGCAATTACGACAACGCTGCGAACACCATGTGGCGGGGGGTGGTAGTGGTGGTTTAGGGGTTGGTGGCGGCGACGCAATGAGGCACGATCATGCGGCTGGCTAATTGCAGATGGAATGCAAGTACAAGTTGTAATTCAGCGACGATTGCCATGAACCGTATGCACGAGGGTGGTTTCGGGGGTGGTTTTGGTGTCAGCGATGGGGAGCCGACTGCATTCGGCGCTCTATTTAAATTAGCCGCCCGCCTCGTCAACTTTGCGTGCATGCGGCTAGCCAACGCCGCCGCCACCACCACCACCCCCATCCCCATCCCCCCAAACGTCGAGTTTCGCACGCTCAACGGCCAGACCGCCCGAAAACAACCGGCAATTTTCTAATTTACCAAGTTGCGTCTTTGGGGGCGGCAGCGTAATGCCACGTTGCATGCTCGGGGGCGGTAGTTAGGGGATGGGGGTGGCCCATTGCGTGCCGATTGCGAATTGCCACTGTTTTATTAATAGCCAGTTGCTGCGACCAGCAGCAAATATTTATTGCCTGCCTCGTCGCCGTAAGTCAAGCCACCCCTCCGCTACCACCCCCCCGGGCTGTAGGTGGCCCATCAAACCGAACCCAATCGATTTCGATTAGGATTACAAACATGCCGTGTTTAACACAATCGTCAACACGCGCGACGCGCACATCGATAAATTGATTCGCCAACCCCTTGGCAAACCACCCTTGAACCAGTGCACGTAATCGCAAAGCTTCGCATGTTTTCATCATCATCATCATCATCATATCGGAGCGAAAACTTATTCGCCTCCAAGTGAATCGATTGCCCAAACGGCTGCTGCCAGAAGGGGTGCGCTTATCGTGATGTGGTTGTTGCGTGTTGGCCGCAGATCCATTTGCTTAATACAGCTTTATTAGGTCGAAGGAGGCACAATCTGCGATGTGGGCACGAAGGCAAGAAAGGGAGAAATTTCGAAGGGTGGCATGCCGCCACCCCCAAATGCTTGTCTGCGGTCGGGCCAAATGAACGCGCAATTAGTTCACGGACGCACCGCGCCAGCTCGCCCCGCAATAGTTGCCAAATGTGAGCTTGCGGCTTGGGGCGGCCTAACTCGCGGCGAGAGGGCGGGGGCGGGGGTTGGTGGTGTGCGGTCAACGCGGTGAGCCGCCACTTTGGGCCGCCGGCGGGCCGAACACGCGTAAATGCAGCAATGTCCAACACTGATATGCACGTGGCGGCGGCAGCAAGGGGATGGGGGGTGGATTACGAGTGTGTGTGTGCGGTGCACTGGTTTGGCGGTTGCGGCCGGATGCACTCGCCAGTATCCGATCGCATCGCAAACACGCCGACACTCTGTTATCTGCATGGGTGCCATTGGGGGGTGCGGAGGGGTGGTAGGGTGGCGGCGCGGTTTGCGGTGGGGCTGTTTGGCAGTTGAGGCGGTGACGCCGCCACTATGATCATTGTTATTATCCGGGCCAGCTGGTGCGATCATTGACGCTGATCGCTCGACCACCCCTTTCTGTTCCAGACTGAGATCGCGAAGAGACTGAACGCGATCATCGCCCAGATTCTGCCCTTCCTATCCCAGGAGCACCAGCAGCAGGTCGCCAGCGCGGTGGAGCGCGCCAAACAAGTTACCATGACGGAATTGAATGCCATTATTGGGGTAAGTGACCCACTGAGGGTGGTCCAGCTCGTCCAAGTTCATAGCTGGGAGATTCGGTCTCCATGTCTCGACCGCATGCATGCCCACTGTTCTATTCGCGTTATTCCAGTTAGTATGGCCTTTGGGGCTGTTGGGGTGGATCGGAATGGGGGGTGCGGTTTTAAACATGCATACGGGCGAACGTTGCGCACTTGCTTTATGATGCGTTTTATCGCAAAGCGTCATCGCGATATGGGCAACAGCAGCGCCGAGCAGCATCGTAATCTTGCCGGCAAGGGGTGCAGAAGGGTGGGGGGGCGGCAGAAATACAGCGGCTCGTAAAAATATTACACACCTGCCAATAAAACGCGAACGCGGCGTTGTGTCGAAAGTGGTACACTGTTCGCAAGCTAGTTTTTATGTGTTGGCGCAGTTGATAGGGGATGGGGTGGGGGGTGGAGGCGTTTACGGCACTTGAACGAACATATAAAGCCGTATCGCGTTTTTACTAGGGGTTGATGGGGAATGCATTACGCGATGACAGACTCAGCGGGACGGTGCTGCGACAACAATGACGCGCCCGGGTGGGAGGGGGTTGAGGGTGCTGTTGATGCATTTCTACAATTTCCCGACGCGTCGATTAGGTGCGAAAGCGTGTGCCGGCATTCATTCCAATTCCCCCGATCCGCTTATTGCGTTTCATATTTTTGGGTGTGGGATGGGGGGGTGGGGGTGCTGGGGGCGAGGAGATCGACTAACGTGTCTGATTTTTACCCTTCCAGCAACAGCGACCCGACCTGCCGCGGCTGCTGCAGCAGATGCACGCCCAACAATTGCCGGCGCATGCTGCGCCCCCGATCCCCATGATGCCGCATCCGGGCCTGGGGGGTGCGCCGCCCAGTTCGGCCGCCAGCCTGCTCGGCCTGTCTGGGGCACTGGGCGCTCCCGGCCAGCATCCGCTCTCGATGCTCGCCAAGCCGGAACTGCATCGCGCCGACGACGTCAAGTCCAACAGCGGTAAGTGGCAATCATCCCCCACCCCCAGATCAGCTCCCCCACCCCCACCATCGTAGCACTTGCAAGTCGCCCACTTGGGGCGGCAAGTTGCACGTGTCGCTCGGAAAAGTTGTGCAACGTATTCTGTCACCCCGCTTTCAGCGCATTACTGCCCATCTACCCCCATCGCCCCCCAGCCCCTGGGCAGAAGGAAGACGAAGAGCGCGATTAATACTTGATGCCGGGCATATTTCTCTCTCTCTATCTGCTCATGCGACCCTCGTCGGATGCGCCTTATCACGCATCTCAATTTCCATTTAGCCACCCCTCGTTCGTGTTATTTAATGAATTTCCAATCCCCCTCGTCGTTATTCTTTGCGTTTTCCCATTTGCGCCGCGTTTACTCGCTTATTCAGCGCTGCATCCCCCACCCACCCCCTCTGCACCCCTTTGGCAACCCTCGCGTCAATATTTAACTTTGACGCCAGACTGCTAATCATAATAATCAAGGCAAAGCGCTCGGCGAACGGCGCGGCGCGATGTGAGAAGCCAGAAGGTAGTGGGGGAGAGAGGGGAGCAAGAAAAGGGGTGAGGGTGCGTAATTATTATTTCGCAACTACAAAAGAGGGCACGAAATAAATATTTGCACTGCAATTAGAGGGTCGGCGGCCGGGTGCAGCGGGCCGCCACGCTGTTTGACTTTGCGTGCGCCCTTGTTCGCCAACCCCCAATTGCGATTGTTGCGCCCCTTCGGCGGCGACAAGCCAAAAATTGCCATCTCCAGGGTGGCGGCGGCGCGGATGGCGTTAATTGCTCGCCGTCATCATCATCATTGTCGGCGAGTCGCGCACGTGCTCGACTGCCACCCCCTTTCGGGGGGGTGGTGTTGCGAGTCGTGATGCGCATCCATGGCAAATCCGCTTTCATGCATCATCGCTCACTCTCATTCCGCGCCGCGTCAGCAGGCGACAATCACTTCCGGCTTCCGGCTTCGATGTGCGGCGCGCACCCCTCAACCCCAACGCGCGCGTAGCACCCCCGGGCAATGTGCACGGCAGCATGAAACACGTCACAATTGTTGAGCAGCAGCGTCGAAATTGACAAGCATGGTGGCAGTGGTGGCGCCGGCGGCGATGGTGGTGGGGGTTGGTGGTGGTGAGCGGGAGGGAATAAGGGTCGTCGAACACATTGTCGTCGAGTGGCACTGCTCCCCGGGCATGGGAGCATGAGCAAAAGCCACTTACGCGAGAGCAGTGCATGAGTACAAATCGCCGGCGTTCGTGGCTGGGGATGACGGGGTTGGTGTTGTCGGGGGGGGCTCCCTTTGCTTAACGTTTCCACCTGGATGACGCGGTTGACATTACTATTCAAAACGCGTTCAGCCGGTTGGGGTGAAACTTGTGACAACAAGGTTTGGAGTGCTTTCCGCCCCCCCACACCCGGAAAAAGTTTTTCGCTTCCTTTTTTTTTGGAATGGGTTGGGCTGCTGCGTATGTGTATGTGTTGGACGTGCCGATGGCGAGGTGAACGCGCTCTAATCGGCACGCCAGAATCAGGCATCCGAGCGACGGGGGCGCGACGGGGCGGGGGTGGGCCGCCAAGAAAAAGCGGCGGTAAATATACGCGGTCGCCATGACGACGCGCGTTTTTGTCGGCGGCAGGCAGCGAGTGCCCGGATGCGCGCTTCCGAATGCGGACGACTATCATCAGCCGGCGGGGGGCGCGCGCGCTGCAGGGGGTGGGGGTGCGAGACCGCCGAGGAGCGTGCTGGGAGCGTAATCGCGTCGGGGGAGTTCGGCCGGCTACAATGTAGCACACAACACAATCGGCAGCGGAAGCACACGCAGCCACCCCGATCCGCTCCGTCTGACAATTGATTTCGTTGGATTGGTGGGGGGTGGTGGCGCGAGAGGGTCGGGGGTCGAGGTGGTGCATTGAGTTGTGTGGAAAGTGCCGAGCACGGACGGAGAGCGAACCGGGCAAAACACTCACGCACACACGCTCGGGCATACTTCCAACCACCCCTGGCGTCGTCGGCACCCCCGGGGCGGCCGCTTCGCTGCACAAGATCTGCAAATGGAATAGGATGCCGAGCATCAAGCTGGAAAACTTGGAAGACCTAATGGGATGACATGAAAGCGGCGTCGTTGGGGGGGCTGTCGACGAGGATGGAAGCAGCGCCACCCCCCACCCGGCCCCCCAAATCGTCACCTCGCGCGCCAACTACTTGCATTTGACTTTCGTGCTGCGTCCCGCACGTACTCGTGTCGCCCGCGCATTACACCGCCGCCTCGTAATGGGGCGCTTGTTTGTTCGCACCCCCGACGCGCCACTTCGACTCGAGGGTAGCAGCGCGGTCGGCCTCGTCTCTCGCCTCTCGCGCCCGACGCCGCATCGCAGTGTGCCAACTGTAATGGGGCAGCCATTAAACTCAAGCAGCCACCGCCACCACCACCACCACCCCCTCACTCACCCCCTCTCGCGCGCCCTCCGTCCGCTCGATCGTCGCAGCGGCAGTTGAGCGGAGTGCGAAGCGGTCGGCGGCTTGGGGCGAGCGCATACTAGTTAGTTGTTAACTACATTCGAGGGGTGGCGTAATTGAGACGCCAAAACCCCTAATTAATTTCGCAACACGCCAGCAATTGCGCAGCTGATGAGGGATGCGGCGTAATGTTTTCAAAGCGTCCGCATTGAGCCAACACCACCCCCATCTCGCTCCCATGGGTGTTGGGGGATGGGGGTGGGCGACGCAGCACGCAAATGGCGCCGAAATGACAGCGCAGAGCGCGCTGCCGTGTTGCGCCTGCATTTTATCTCAATTGTGGCTGTCTCGATTTGTTTCATGGTTCGCAATGCATCCCCTTGCGCACCCCACCCCCCTCCGACGCGGCGACTGGCTCGGTTCGCGCGTTGTGCGATACGCCACCGCCACCTACATCGCAATGATGTCGTCATCGTGTGAAACCTGGCGTCGACAACGATTGCAACCACCGCCACCGCTGCCAACCACCCCCGCTGCCGCCGCCACCGTTGCCGTTTACATTGCAATTCGCCGCCGCCATGGCAACTCTCGACGACAGGTATCAACTCGGCGGAGGAGCGTCACGTGAGTACCCCACCCACCCATCCAGTGAGCCACCCTCACCGAACGCAACCCCCCAGGGGGTGGAAATGCGTGCATGCTGCATTTGTCGTCGTCGTCGAGTGTAAATCACGCCACATTGCAGCGCATGCACATGCCCTTCACCTGTATCCGGCGCCCTTCTTGGCTGCGCACCCTCGTTCGCGTTTGTATCAATTTGCGAAATTGACGCGGGGGTGCGTCGCGTCGCCCGCGGCGTGCGTTCGCCATCCAACTAATTGGAATGCATGCACCCCCATGGGGGGGTGGTGTTTAATCGGCTGCGTGCGAGAGCGTCGGTAATCGGGCGGCGTTGGGGTGCGTGCGATTGCACACGTGTTCGCCGCACATTAACGTGAAGGGGTGGCAGCATGCAGCGCACCCCTTGAGGGGGGTGCGCGCCACCGAACAGCGCCTTGCGGTCGATGTCGGATGCCGGCTGCCTGAAAAACGACGGCCGTTTCCCGGCAACCACCCCCCCATGGCGCAATGGGGTGGCTGAGGGTGCGGATCCGTCCGCGCTGAGGACTAATTTGATTTGGGTCTCCGGTGCGATTTGCAGGGCGGTAGCGGCTGGGGTTGTCGAATGGGGTGGCCGTCTTCGAATTGCTACCCTGTGCGGCCGCCACCCCTGCGTAATTCGACGCGGTCATTGCCGACGAGTGCCGACGTGCTTGGCCACCCCAAGTGCCCGTGATGGCGAAAGGCCGGTGCGCGTCGTCTCGATGTCGTGCGGGGGGTGCGCACCCTCGCTGCGTTTACGACCATGGTCCAGCTGACGGCGATCATCGGCGCGGTCAGCACGATGAGCCGCAAGTGGGTGCGCCACCCTCGTCCGACCACCACCTCATTGTTACTGGCGCGCACTCACCCCCCTCAATCATCACCCTTCTCCCTGCCGCCCTGCCGCCACTTTATTGCGCAATCAAGCCGCCTGCCCGCCTTCGTGGCGCAGTAATAACGCAGAGTAGAGCCGCGCGAATGGCCGGCGGGGTGAAGTGACTCGTCGAGGATTTATGCCACCCCATGTGGGACGCGTTCGCACCCTCGTTATGCGTGCGCCCCATTGCCAGCCCGGCTTTCCGCACTCGGTGATCATATCGGCGCCGCTTGAAATTGCACCCGATTGCCGCCGGCTACCCTTAACCTCACGCGCTGTGCGACAGATGGCTGCGTTAGGGGATGGTGCTGGTGCGACTCGAATGCGTCAAATCTGTGCCGCGATAATGGCGACAGATAAAACGTGTAACGACGCTCAGTTCACTTCCTGCCATCCGAGGGGGTGCATCCCCGTTCGTGCAAAGGGGTAGAAACCTGGCCGGCGAATTAATGCGCTAATAAAGCGCTCGACGAAATTTCATCATCGCGCGTCTCGAGAGGGTCGTTACGCCAGCTTTACGATGCAAAACGTTTCGATTTTTTGCGCACCCCCGCCTCCGATCACATCCCACCCCTAATCGCCGCCAAACGCGCGCGCGCATGGTCTCAATATCGTAATGCGGCGAAGGTAGTGTGCGCATTCAGGGTGCAGTAAATTCGAGAATAAGTTGATTTGGGGGTGGTGGCTGGGGTGGCGGCGTTGGCGACGGACAATGTTGCAGCCAAATCAAATAAGTGGCGAGGCGGCGAGCATGTGGGCGATGATCGTGCGCCGTGAGCGCGTTAGGGGAGGGGGTTGGCGGCGCTCGGGGGTGGCTGAGCGGCGGCCGCTTGTTTGCGCGCCAGATTATTAACAGCGCCCGAGGGCGGATTTGTCTCCCGACTTGGCAGGCGGCTGCATCTCGCCCGCACTCGTCTGCAGTCGTCGGCCGCCACCCCCCCACTCGGGGTGCGAGCAAGATGGCGCTGTCTGCATCGGCATGGGGGTGCGAGCGAGACGCCGGTGATGGAATCGGATGAGCACGACGCCGTCTCATTGTGTTTAGCAGTTGAGTGGGACTGGTGGTGGCGGCGTGGCTGTCCGGGGGTGGCGGGGGTGGCAATGTTTCCTTGTTTCCATCCGGCAACCGCAACGCGGAACCGCAGCCGCTGTACACAAGTTTACATCGCCCGACCGCAGCCGCAGTCGGGGGATGCGACTCCAGCGAACGGCGTTCTGCGGTCGCACCTCCGACCGCCACCCCCGCCACCACCACCACCACCCGTGCCCGCCGCTGCAGTGGCGTAGCAGACCAATTTCCGCTTGTGCAAATTTAATGCAAGGAGAGGGAAGCGCCGTGCGAGAAAAACTGTCCACCCCTTCGCCGCCCCCGCCCTCGTCGGGGTTGGTTGATGGGATGCTGCGCTGGCGCAGCATGGAAATGAGGGAGGCGGGCAGCAGAGGAAAAGCACTTTTTAGCAGCAAATTAAAAAGGCTCGCTCCACCGCAATCGGGGGATCGGATCGTAGCGGATGGGGATGAGTTGGGGCGGGGGCGACTTCCGGCGATCTCATTGTTGCCGCCGCTGCCGCCCTCGTCGCAGCTGCGGGGTTAAATGGGTAAAGATAACACGTCACTCACTGCTGAATTGAGATGAAGTGAAGCGCGGAATGATAAAGAGCGGGGTGGGGGGTGGCAGATGCATGATGCCGCCGGGGGGTGGCAGCTGGCAAGTGTGACTCTCTACTTGATTCAGCTGGCAAACTCCGTCAAAGCAGAGCGTAATTAAAGCCACCACTGCCAACCAGGCGGCGGCGGAATTACCACCACCACCACCACCAACCACCACCACCACCACCACCGTCGCCGCCGCCACTTCACGAGCAAGTCACACATTTAATTAACCCCCTTAGTACGTCTGGCGCACGTCCCGGCGCGTAATCGCGATGTTAATGGCGACGAATATTTGATTGCACCCCATCAACCCCCTGCACCCCTACACCCCTGCGAACTTGTCTGCCGTGGGCAGAGTGGAGGAGAGTGGAAATTAAATATGCGTCAGCTGGTGATCTTAGCACTCTCTTTGTTCGCCTGCTAGCGCCACCACCACCACCACCACCGCCGCCGCCGCCACGGAAATGCGCCCCGTTCGTGAGCCACCCTCGTTCGGCGCGCTCGTAACTCTGCGCTTAATTAAATTACGAAAAGTGCATTCCTCCATGCCGCGCCAATTTGCCGCACGCCGCTCTTCTCCCAATCCAGCGGGGGTGGTGGCGAGAGGGTTGCGTCGGAGCGCGCAGAATTAAAAATTAAATTAAAACTTGACCCCGTGCGCCCGTGTAATCGAGTTTTTCCCGCGCGTTCCCGGTAATCACGCGCCGAATTCACCCTCGTCCACCAACCGCCACCCCCGTCCGCCTGATGGTACTTGCTGTCGCACCGCGTCAGAGAGGGGTAATTGCAGCACTTTGAGGGTGTCGCGCCGTATTTCGAGCGTCGACAACCACCCTGTAATTGCGTAATTGATCGACTCTGCCGCCACCCCCTCAACTGGTGGGGGCATTAGGGATGTGCTCACGTGGCGATGGGAAGCAGATTCTCCATTTGCAGTCGAGCGAAGGAAGTTTTACACTGAAAATCCTCTTTGGAAAAGCTGCTGTCAGACAGCAACCCTCCGCGCTTGGGAAGGGTGGTGATGCGTCTCGCAGCTAACGCGTGCGACGACGCATGCACGCAGGGGATGAGTGAACACGTGACATTTCGCGTCTGCGGCGGCACCTTTTTATAAGCGCATTAGGGCGAGAAAAAGGGCAGAGGGAGAAAG
>JAOEHK010069872.1:0-18487 GCA_025447835.1 Labidoglobus nevermanni | reverse complement strand
CCAATTTTCCTTTCCGTTAGTGGTGTCCCAGAAGTACACGGAACATGTTCAATATTTCATTTCCATCGAATTGTTGGCATTTTAGGGGTAAATCGAACACACACACATACATTCATTTTTATATATAGAGATAAGTTGTTTGCACCTGTGAGTTTTGATGTACTGCCACAAAGCACTGATGATGACCGGCCTAGTTTGTGTGTGCACACCAAGAAGCCGCGCCAGGCGCGGATCAAGCTTAAACTGCAATGGTTGGTAATCCAACAAAAGCAAGATTGTGCAGCGAACATTCTTGTCCCCAGGTCGCTTCACCTGAAAACCGTCGGTTTCCTGCGTACTCAGCGTTCGATGCCACTCCACGAGGTGGTTATCGGGCCCATAAAGCTCCTTATCGAGTTCAATCACCAGCGATTTGAAAAAGGAAGAAAACTTGCGCTTCACCTTATTCGGGTCGTTCTTCGTGTCTTCTAGAAGACGTCCTTCGACTCGCAGCTCCCAAGATGCCACAGTGCTGATCGAGAATGAAATATCAGATGCAATATGATGAAAGTAGTGTGGCTACTTGTCTCATGCTTCTCCAAAGGGAGAGCTAAAGAAGGAAACAGGCCTTCTTACTTGTCTCTTACCCTTCTTGTCCAGGACCATCGGGTCCATCGGCACTGGGCTCCTTGCTCGGATAGAACGTGTTGGAAATGAAAATCCGCAACTTCCGCTTCTGTTTCATTGGTCGTTTCAACGCTTCTTGGATATCTAGACGCTTTCGCATGATAGTTGCATCCAGTTTACGCTCGAATGCCAACAGATCCATGTAGGCCTGGCTTTCCGGCACCAAGTCACGCACCTTTTGAGGCAGAATTTTGTCGGCCAGCTTCTTCTTCTTTTTGCCATGAAGGTACTCATTATAGTGACCCTTTTGCGGAATGTTGCTGCGGGAATCACTGGGCCGTTTGTTGCAAATTGGTCCTGGACGCAACGGCGAGTAGGGAGGCTGGGGAGGACGCTGCATCATGGCATTTCCTCCCGGTTGCATGTTTGGCGGAGGCGTGAAGCCAGGTCTCTGCTGAAATGGCAAAGTAGAAGAATTGTAGAATTATGACGAGCAGAGTAGCCGTAATCATACCATTGGAGGAAACGATGGATGGTAAGGCCTTATTCCTGGATTCTGCGGCGGTGGGTAACGCTGTTGCGGCGGTACACCTGGTCCAGGTGCTGGCCCAGGACCCGGAAAACGTTGAGCCATAATGCGTTTATTAGAAACAGGTTTATCGCAATGATTCAACAGGGAAACACAATAAAGCTAACCAAACAAATGCGACGCGTCCGCCATCTTAGCTATAGGCCTAAAGCAGTGTTTCCCAAACTACCGACATTTCTTCTTTCCATAGACCCCCTAACTTGCGTCTCTGGGTGAACGGAACGATGGCTTCATAGACCCCTTAATGTCTTATTGGATGCGTACTTGTAGATAGTGCTGGCTGACAAACCCTGGGAATACCCATCTTTGAATAACGGAACCCAGGGTATTCTGTCATTGGCTTTATTCTTACGTAGACCCCGATTCACATCTCATAGACCCCCAATTTCTTGTTTCGTTATCGTAGACCCCCTGCAAGTCAAAATCGCCCCCCAGGGATCTATATAGACCCCACTTTGGGAATCACTGGCCTAAAGCTATTATGTCTATGTTGTTTGGATATCTGATAAAATATTTAGAAATCCAAGTCACTGGTGACATGTTAACAATCCTCCTTCAAAATCATTCTTTTATTTATTTCATAGTTTACAAGCATTATTGTATTACAAACGTTGTTTGAAAACGCTTTCTTCTGCCATGTTCTGTATTCACAAAAAAGAAAACAAAATATATACTATAAAGGGTAAATTTAAAATTGCTAAGCGATATAATTGAACTACTTATACGGCGAGGCGATCGGACTTTCCTGCCTCAAACGTTCGACATCGTTAAAGATAACTTGGGCTCCACCGCCACAGGTGGGCAGGATATCCGCTTTATAGACTTTCGTCTCTACTTCCCCATCGGTGTCCGCTTCCTGTGCAATGAGACAATATTTGCTCTGCTTCGTATTCGTAATGTCCTCTGCATTCATTAACTTGGTGACGGATTTGCGTTTCTTGAGCGCAGGTTGGAGGACGGTGGAAAGCGGCAAGGGCTTGACGACATTATGCTCCAGCCACGATTCCCCCACCGATCGTGATCTACGCCTATTTGCAACCACAATTCGGTTTCGCCCGCTGTGGATGGACTGTATTTTCGTGGGCGTTGAAACTGGCAGCCTAGCGGATTCTGGCTCCTCGGAACCGTTCTCCGACACCACTTCCATTTCGCCATCGCGATCAAGAGGGAGGCTGAACTCGTCGGCGTCGATTAACTGCCGCACTTTCTGCAGTTTCATATCTTTTGCCATGCATTCAGCGTTGTAATGCTCGCGCTGCCTTCGCAGTTGCTCATCCATGTCGTGCACCAGTTTCTCCTGCTTCATTGCCATGCGCTGCTTCTGCTTCTGGCGCTCGAGGATGTTCCGGTTGATCTTCAAGTCCTTCTCATCCAGATTGGTTTTCATGCGCTTCAGATTATCGTTCAGCGCCGTATTTCTGCCCTCCAGCGAGTCATACATACGTTCAATCTCCAACACCTTGACCTCCAGGTTCTCAGCCTTCTTCTTCTCCTTTTTTAGCTGCGCCTGAACGCTGCGCAGTTCGGTGGACTTGAGCGTGTACTCCTGCTGCTTTTCCTGCAGCCGATTGCGGAAGTGTTGCTCCTTGAGCAGCAGATCGCGAGCGTACTGCGCCGATTTCAGCTTCCTCGTGGCCAGCGCATCTTCAAGCTTCTTCAGCATCGCGTCCGTGTGCTCCAGGTTCTCCAAATCGCAGCGCAGTTTGGGCAGTTTCGGGCCAAACACCAATGGAACGTTGACCTTTAGTCTGGCGGCCATCAGCGGCGTTCGCAAAGCGCAGGGTGTGCGAATCGCGCCCTTTTGCGCCTTTCTATATGGAGTGTACCTCGATTCCACTTGTTTGGCGATCTGCACGTCCTTCGCCATCTCAGCGAACTTCATCACCTGCAGATTCTCGTCGTAATCGCTGACGGACGGATTCACGCAGACGATCATCTCGACCTTGCCCTCGCCTTCGAAATAGTTCTTGAACAGCAGCGTCAGTCGGCTGTCTCTATAGGGGACCAGGCGGTTCGCGTTGTTCATCTGATTGTCCCGCAGAATCTCCATACAGGCGCGTAGCGACATCAGCGAGTTGTTGATGCAGCTGGCCTCCTTGAGGCGAACGCCGGTGGTTTGCGTGCGATTGCTGCGCTCGGAACCAGCCAGGTCCACGAGACTGAGCTGGCCCACCTGGATGAGGTTGCGATCTGGCACCATGCGATCCCCATGGCTGTTGCGAGCGCCTTGGCATAGCTGCACGACACGAATGTTGAAGATGGAATGCGACCGACTGCTCTCTGCGTTCAGGCAAGTGTGAGCCATGCGCTTCCGCTTCTGGCCCAGGTGGAAGAGCTCGAAGGCCTCAGCTGCCGATTTGACCTCCACTTCAACGACCCCATTCACGTACATGTTCTTCATGCAATCCTCCCGAATGATCTTGCTCTGCAGCGCCTTTCCGCCGCTCTCATCCAAGAGATCAAAGACAGTGTTGTTGTAAATCTCCGTGTACGAGATGAAGACTGCGAATAAATTCGTGTCGCTGATTTCCTGGATCTTCAGCTCATCGTTCACGTATCCTCCCTTATCCGCCTTCCTTCTCTGTCGTGTTTGGGCCTTCGCTTCCGCTCTGCGATCGCACGCTGCATCCGTCTCTGTCTGTACCTCGAAACCATTCATCTTGTCTGACTTGATGATGAACTTCGGTGCTTGCAGGTTCTCAATGGTGTTGAAGATGGTGTACACGCATCTTGGTAAAATACCCGGGTTGAAGGCATCCCCCGTGAGGGTGTATGTCTTGCCCGAGCTAGTTACCCCATAAGTGAAGAGCAAACCGTTCTTACCCTTAAGCAGGTCAGCAAGCAGCGGAAATGCAACATGGTCAAAGACTTCTTTTTGTGAGGCGTATGCCGTGAAAATGTGCTTGAACTCATACTGGCACTCTTTGCGGACGACTTTCGAGTCGGATGGGCAGGTCAGCGTCAGAACTGTTGGCGAAATCAGCTTCAGGCACGAAACTTCTTCCTCCTCGTTGAGATTGCGAATTCGGCAGTAGACATTCACCGGATCTTTTTGCTTCTCGGTGTCCGAGCTTGATGAGAGATTGGATTTTTGTCGGCGAGGGGTTTTCAGCGCCATGGTCCACTTTTATATTGGGTTTCAGCAATACTGGCTACTTGTTCAAGCCTATTGAAATTTTAACTGACATTAACGGTTTTGGAGTAAGGTTAGGTTTAATTCTTGATCGGATATTAATCAAGAATATGACTTTATCACATTAATATAATAAATTCAAGTCTTTATTACCTTTCAATGCGATTACTTATCGTATTTCTGATCTCAAGGGGTGCTAGGCTAGAAAAATCACATGCTGAGGGGTACTATCATGGAAAGAGATTGGGAACCACTGGTTAGGCTCGGGGAAAATAATTTAATTAGAATTGGAGACCAACTTTTAAGAAAGATAAGAACTTAACGGGTTCTTTAGATCCTTATGATCCTTCTTCTGTTTCTTGTTCTTCGTTAGCCCATCCCAGTTATCTATTCCTGTTATCGCCTCCTATTGCAGTATATTATAGATTACCCCTCACCGTCCCTTCCTCCATAAATGTCCTAACCATCGAACTCTTGTGTTTTATCTTGTTAACTATGTCCTCATATATTTCATGGTTTGTCCTTATCCTAATCATGCTGTCCTTGACTTTGGTCCTAGCAGTGCCCTGGAGTTCTTCCTTTCGATCTTTCTCATATCCTCTACTTGTTTTTGCGTCATTTTTGTTGTCACCGTCTTATTGATTTTCAACTTTGTGTTCTTGCTCAGTATCTCAGTATTAGTAACTTCTAGGACTTATTCGAGTGGATACGATTTATATAGACCACGAATAAGGAGCAGAGGATATTTGGAAGGTCAAAGAAACGACATTCAATGTTTTGTAGCAATTTTTCTTCAAAAATTAAATATTTCTCTACAATATACATAATGTTTGTGTTTTTATCAATATTAGCACATTAGACAATTCGTTTCCGTATTACCTTTGACATGTTTTGCTCAAATAATACCTGCACATCTCTGTCGCTATCGCCAATGTCGGAATCGTCTTCAACTCGTCGTTTCCATTGGCATTGAGTGAATCTTCAGCTTTGTAGAACAACCTATATCAAATATCTTTGGCATTAATACAAATGAACTCTCCGTCCTTACTGATAACAGTTTAGGCGCGTTTATAAATATTTGTGCTTTCGAAACGGCGCCAATCAGTAGCTCGGTATGTATAAAATCGCATAAAATTAGTAGAAAATAAAAGAATTGATCGAAAATGGAATACGATTCAATGTCCATGTTTACAACTAACTCAACTTAATAGCTACCGATCGTACAAAACGATGTTTGGAATACCAAAAGTGGATGTCTTTTGATATCTGTAGTAAAATGCATCTCAACTGCACTGAAGTTATTTGGTTTTGAGCTATAGATCATTGTATTTGGCATCGTTTTGCACGCGATAAAATCCGGTTTACCCCCAACTTGCTTTGCGCCAATCAACGTAGAACGTAACAAAACAGACTAACACAGGGACGGCCAAACCAAATGAA
The DNA here is from genome assembly GCA_025447835.1 of Labidoglobus nevermanni. Lineage (NCBI taxonomy): Eukaryota > Metazoa > Arthropoda > Insecta > Coleoptera > Staphylinidae > Labidoglobus > Labidoglobus nevermanni. The sequence goes on along the minus strand of JAOEHK010069872.1, from coordinate 12,719 downwards.
CTCACGAGCCACATCTATATGATATCCTATCAGATATTCCGGAGGACCTCGGGTTGGCCGTGTATGGGCAAATAGGTAAACAATTCCTCCTTGTCTTTGGTCATATATGACTATTGGTTGATTGGTTGGTATGTTGCAGCACTTAGGCCCTACTATTTGGACCTATTGTACATCCTTCTGGGACTGCCTCTTACTTTTGGAAGGGAATGTATGATTGGGTTATTGGGATGGGATAGGGAGTCGTATATATAACTATTACAGTTATGCTTAGGGCCTGCGTAGGCTTTGAACCTATTCAGTCACTAACTGAGTTCGAGTGCCGCAAAACGTCGCCAATTGCTGCATTATGGCGCGTTTTGCGACTGCCTTCTTCGATGTCATCGATGATAACCGACAAGGCGTTCGTCTTGTTAAAGTCGATGGTCACATAGCTCTTGATTTTGACAGGACTTTCTGGCGGGGGTGATTGCTGAGCTGCACCATTAGCCATCTTATTGCTGGGCAGATCCAGCTCGGCGTAGTTGACCGCCATTGCTGTTGGAGTGACAGGGACGCTCTCGTTTTCTTGCGAGCTGCAGTCAGGGATACCTTCCGAGCCAACATGCGAATACCTGTTGACATTAACGTAGCAGGGGCCTTCTTCGACTGGTGGCAGCGTCAGCTTCAACCGAGATAATTCAGGGTCCTTGGTATCGCTGGATTTACTGGTTTCGCTGATGCGCTCCACGTTCACGTACAAGTGCGAGGTTTGACTATATTCGTCGATTGGATCAGGCAGAGCGCCCATATTGGGCACGTTAATGTATTGTGGACATGCGACCACTTCCGGTATTACTTCAGAATTGATGTACGACCTCTCAATGGCACTGCCACGCTTGTTATTGTTATCTTCCAGAGGGGAGCTGATTGCCGTTGGACTCATGGGTCCGTTAGACGTTATTGAACCTGGTCGACTTAGAGTTGGCCGTGTGGAGCATACGGGGTTGAGGTAACTTTCAGGGGCACTTCGGCGTTGACTGGTAGGCCCATTCAGGGGCATTTCAGTCAGAGGCAAAGCCACTTCTTCGCTTCGATTGCGAATCTGAATGTTGTGCTGTAGTAAAGTGAACAATTGCTCCGCTCTGCGACACTGGAAGGCAAAGACACCCTCGCCGGTGGCCGACCGGCGACCGCATTCGAAGCTGAAGATCTCCGAGTCGTAGCCATATTTGCGAAGGTTCTTTAGCGTCCATTTGGTGGGCAGCTTACCTCGCTGGTGAAACACCAGTTCAGTGTCTGTAATTTCTATCTGGCCCGGACTAATCGGCTGGAACTCTTCGTCGACGTTCATCACTTGAAAGAAGTTTGCTAGTTGATCGTTGATGTCATCTTTGCTGCTTGCACAACCCATACTTCTTAAATCGCCACGCTATCAGTGGTTTCCATTGTCTAGTGAATATTCACTATTTCTGTTATGTTTACCTGCTTATTGGGTCTTACTGCTGCGTCTACTTTTGTCCCAACTCGACGATTGCGACGTCCGACTTCTAAGCCAGCTTACACTCATTGTTCTAAATGGGTTTTATGTCTCTTGGTGCGACATATTGTTTCTTTTTCCTTCTGTTTATATCTTCACTAGACTTCAACAAGTAATACAGCCGCCATTTTCAGCTAGTCACTGTTCCTGTATACTGCAAAGCATTCGAAATGCCGCCTAGGATAGGAGCATTATTTTAATGTAGCAAGTTTGGACGGTGTAATCATTATAACAAATTATCGTATGGGTCACACAGTCAATTACTTTCGATAATTGCATCATACAGAAAAGTATTTTGAACGGTTTTCCGAATAAAGAATAAAATCAAATGGATACCGCGTCAATACGAATGGTACTCTCAAGTAGAAAGACAATGAGCTTAACTGAATATTATTAATGAGTTAATTTTGGCTCGTTTTCTAATCTACATCTTATCTTTGCATGACTCATACTGCAACTATGACAAATAATCACCTGGAAAGCATTCGTTTTTGTGCAATCTAAAATTAAGGCTTCTTTCTATAGTGATAGAGGGCAAATACACGATAGTAACCCCATGTGAAGCAATGCTACCATCAACCGGCCCACTAAACCCTCGCCTTATCCTATAGCTATTCTCTGGCTATATGCTAAACTAGCTGCTAAGCTACGCGGTACAGAGGGTAGTGAAGAAGAAGATTCCCGCCCAAGCTCGAGGGGAAATATCTACCCTGATTAACCATTTCTTCTGCAACCCTGTGGAAGAAATACACCCAATCCACCTATTACTGCTTAACAACGCATATTATACGTGAATTAAGAGTTTCGTGGGCGAAAACACAGATTTGGCGGTTTTTGAGCGTTTACTGCACGAAAACGTCGAAATATAATTAACCATTTTTTCTGCAAACCTGTGGACGAAATACACCCAATCCACCTATTACTGCTTAATAACGCATATTATAACTGAATTAAGGGTTTCGTGGACGAAAACCCAGATTTGGCGGATTTTGAGCGTTTAGTGCACGAAAACGTCGAAATAAGACGCATAGAACATGGTCGGCTGACTCCTCGTCTTCCCTGCAGCCTCGGCGTAGGGCACTGGGTGCGAGTTGGATCCTACAGGGGTGCTTGTTCAGGGGATAGTGACCTGTATACAGTCCTGTGAGGGTCCTGAGTTGTGGTAATTGTGTATCTTATCAGTATGATTGTTAAGATAGGCTTGAAGCACGTAGGACTTATACCTAATTGTGTTGGGCATAAGGCTATGGCTATGGAGGATTAGTCAATTTCTTTTTAATCTTCTTCTTCTTACGTTAGGCATTATCCTCTGTTTCCCGTCGATTCTGTTAATGTCGATGCCCATGAGTCTCTCCATCTGCTCGGTGGTCCTCCAACTGGGCTCATACTCCAGATATGTTTGCACCATTCTCGTCTTCGTGTCCTGCTCCAATTGATGATATCCATTACATCTACTGATTAAACTGATGATTCCAGCAATGGATCCCCATGCGAATTTGGGTGGGAACCATTGAGCCAAATTGGCTTAGGGATTCTTTTTCGAGCAAAGCCTAATTATCAGGTGATAATTTGAAAGTCAAATATGGCGGCATTCTAGGCTGACAACTCGGGTATCTTCGGTAGTTGAGGAGTGGTGGAATTATTCGATTTTCGCTAGCATTTGCGGAGCCTAGCAAGATGGCTGTTCGGCAGGTCGAAGACGGTCAGTAGCGTAAATGTAACTGGAGTGCCTCGACCGTGCGGTGTGTGGGCGCAAGTATTTTTCCGCACCGAGCCCAGAATCGTTCCGGCACGCTCAGATGGACTCCTGTTAATGGCATCGCTGCTCGTTTTCAGATGCTAGCTAATGTTATGTATTGTAGATGATCGAAGGGCCGCGACAGTTCTCATTGCACGGCGTGAGTGCGTTCCTATTGCCTCTGATCCAGATTCGCTGGTCGCTTGAATAAGATCGCGTCGTGGCCGGCCGGCGAAGCAAACGCTTTCCCAGTCTATGAGCGTGCGTTAGGAAAATGTCGGGCGAACGGGAAATACCGGCCGAGGACAGCATCAAAGTGGTGTGTCGCTTCCGGCCCCTCAACGACAGCGAAGAGAAGGCCGGCTCGCAATTCGTCGTCAAATTTCCATCCGGACCGGACGAGAATTGCATATCGATAGCTGTGAGTACAATTCGGAGCAGTTGGTCGCCGAAGGAAACGATTGCGTGGTGTTGGCGAGTTGGAGCAGCCGTGGAGGCGTATGACACACTCGCTCATTGCTGGTAGATTAATCAATCCGAAGAAAGGCGTCATTTGCGGCGAGCAAGTGCGGGAAACGGAAAAATCGATACCTCATCCTCACGTCGCTGAATTTGCGTTGTTCCACTATAGCTGCTTCTGACCAATTTCCAATCATGATAATCTTCGTTCACGTTTGATTTGCTTTCATTCAATTTACTCTGATTTGCTTCCTTTTGTTAACAATTACAGCTGTAAGGCCAATGGTAGGCAACCTGGTGTGCATACGAGCATCTTATCACGATATTTCGCATTCCAGAATCAGCAGTTTTGCTGTTTTGTGCGAATCGTATGATATTTTCAAGATAGCTGTTTGAAAGCTAGGAAGATGTACTTGTAATCCTGTTTTAAGCTCGATAATGACGTAGTCATCGTTTTATTGTTGAGCAAGCTACGAATCCGTTTGCAGATTAATGAATTATTGTAGAAAGCTCCATGATCTTTCCACTTCTGCACGAGCACTCATTTCAACACGCCGATGCACTCTGATGCACTTATTTAATGACTGCGTTTGTTCATTATTGCTTTAAATTAGTTCCTTAATAAATCACCGCACAAAATACTCAGCAATTATCATAATAAATCGCTGTATGTCCTTAGCAGATCGAAATAAATGCCAATATGAAATAAATTTCATTCGTTCAATTCGTTGCGTTTCTTTTTTTGTGTGTTTCCGGATTTGCCTATTTTCAGGTTCTTTTTGTACCGTTGTACCGTTTATTATCTAGATAAAAATATATATAAGATGTACTCACCTGCTTGATAATGAAATATAGAAAAACAATTCCATGAATCGTTATCCAACACAGAAAAGGTTAGTTTTTATGAAAGCTCTATAATTTTTTAGCAAATGGCGCTTTTTGCGCGCGCAATTTAAATACTATGGTATCTTATGAAACATTATTTTGTGAACTACAAGATTTCCTACAAAATACTAGCTTAGAATATATCGGAATGAAAATATAGAGGCCACCTGAATGTGTCATCGATAAAAGGTAACTGGAGTATGAGACATAAATGGAAGGTAAGGATCTGATCCTGTGCTTACCGATCAGGTAAATAGAACTAACATGGCTAAAACTTTCTTTGCATAAGAATTACTTATGAACGACCCAGGGTTGTCTGGGTTTTACTTCTATCTACTTAAGGAACACCAAAGATTCATGTTTTTTTCGCTATAACTTTCTAACCATGAGGTTTCTCCAATTTGTTTCTTGTATTAAGGGTCCTAGGAGTACCCCTAACATGCTCAATACTTCATTTCGTTCGAATTATTTGTATTTTAGGGGTAAACCATTTTATTAGCGAAATATTAGATTTCCTCAAATATCGTAGCTTGGAATCCATCGAAAATGTAAGGTCATCGTAAAAAGGGAACTAGGAGTAAGGGAGATGGATGGAAGGAAAGGATTCGAGAGCATTCAGGGCTATAAGCAGAATATATGGCTTGGTCTTGCCCATTAGGTACATAGACCTGGAGAAATTGTAACTTTCTTGTTATCAAATTTATTACTCTTAGGGCACGTAGCATGCAATGCAATCTTTCATAATATATGTGCAATTTGCTAATTGAATGAGTCAGATCTTGATTGCAGAATTTGAAAGTGCTTGAAACTGTAGGTTTGCAAGTTGTGAAATGAAATTGCCTTGAATAGGACAACGGCATTTGTTTTTAGACTTACAACAATGTGGAGTTACTGAAACCAGACAAAACAATTATCAGCCTGACCATGCTTGCGTGGTATTCAACGAATGACTGCCTTTGCATGCACAAGTGCGCAGTTCCTCAATAAACGGTGCTTGCTTGTGGTGCAAAGTTTACTTTCTGTTGTGGTTTACATAAAACACCCCTCAAATTGTCGAAAAACGGCGGAGTTTAAGAAAGAATACGCGGGAACATGTGCTGACTTCATCAAAATTATTTTTTCTTTAAATACTCATATATATGGGCATAAATAGACCTTATCCAGCGTCAATTCGGACCTCCCCATATACAATATATCTGAGTTTCAGTGATTGGGTTCATTCTAACTAAATGCCCATAGTTTCTCATATATTTGCTTGCCATAATATTCTATCGACTTGTTTCATTGATTCTTCCTAAGTGCAATAAGAATAGGATAAATTGTCATAGAATGTATTCTTAAATCCATCGAATTACGCTCGTTTTGTGTAGAATTTGGTTTGAGTTGTGGGTGTAATTAGAGATTCCAATTAGAATTCTTCAATTCTTATACCATTTTCCAACAAAATCCCATATTAAGTCTTTCTACATTCAATCACTTACTACGACCAGTAAAAGATATTTAAGGCAATAGGCAAACACAATTCTATACTGAATCTAATTGTGAATTTCTCATGAGATGCGGGTTTTCCCCCAATTTCAGCAGATTGCAATAACAACTAGCATCTAATGTTAGTTATATATTAGTATGATTAGTATATATATTCTGGAATTCTTAAATCCCAAAGGGATATGAGTAAAACACGCACGTTGGTAAACTCACAACTCTCTTAGGTTATGTTAGGTCAGAGTGACTCATGAGTCTCATTTGGCGCCCAAAATCATTTTTAAATCGACAGAACCATCTTGCTTTAGGAACTGCGTTAGGTTACAGCATGAAAACTCTGTTAAGTTACTTCTCTAGAGAACTAAGCAAAGTATGGGGTTCCATTCTGTAATTGTATGCAGATCTAAATTAGTCCTCTTCCTCTCGATGCTATAGTAATTATAACAGTTATCAAATTAGATAGAAGTAACTTGTTATGGCTAGTTCGATTTTCACAATGTTATTATCATACAATCGAGTTTAGCTACGTTAGGTGTATCGGCCGAAATTTCAATTTCGCGCCCTCTGGCCACTTAAGTTCTTCCTGAGATTAAGGGCCTTGTTAATTATCCTGGGGATTGATTATCGCAATGGTTTCCCGTTGCCTTCTGTGTCGAAGTACTTTAGCCTATCCATTGCTGCAACTCCGACTATAATTTCTTGATATCTATCATCTTCCATGCAGCTTTTCTTAGCCAAGTTTCGCACAAAATTAGTTTGTCCTCTTTTTGTTGGAAGGGAAGATACGCTATGCTGGGGATTGAACCCAAGTCACTATCTTCATGGGCCATCTTCGTTTCTGTTCGGATACCAATCCGATTTCTATCACCTTGTTTTAATTCTGATACAAAGAAAGTTGAGCTTTTTCTCAGGGGCGTGAGCATAATGTATGAAATTTAATGCTATACCGAGTTGTCTGTAATCTATCTTTGGAGCATTACGCTGCATTTATAAGCACAGCCAATCCAATCCGCTACAGAACGTCATCGACGTTGAGCGGATTACGTAATTCGCCTTTTTTTATCGAGGATGTCGATGTTGACTGATTGTTGTTACATTCGTCAAATTGTTCACCAGATTGACTATAAGCTGCGGTAGCCTTTGGGTATATACTCGAAACATATCTAAATCTAAGCACGCAAGAAGTAATCACGCAAATTCGTATAAAAATGCGTAGAACTACAGTTTCTAATGTTGCCTTGCGAAATTTGAAAGCACTCTAGATTCTAGATCGTGTAACTGTAAAATGCTCCAAATTGTAGCAAATGACGAAGGTAGAAACAGAAGCCAATTCGTTAGGATGCTCATTATTGTTCGGTTGGGTTGGGTTCGCGTGTGACACGAATTACATTTTTGTACTCTTCTTTATTTCCATGTAGCGAAATTCGCCTTTCTTTGGAACTTTTCTAATCAACCTTTTTCGCTTTCGCGAGCACCAAAATTAGATTGTCGGTGGGTAGCATTGAGACCTCTTTGTTCTAATCACGCAAACTAATGCCAAGTTTGAGCAATTCTTTGTCAGCAACTTTTGATGATGTATTGCAAAATAAAAGTAATTTTAATGCAAGCATAATGTAGAAATGATTTTGTTATGAGGTCAGATGTAAAAAGGAGACTCCTCTTACAAATAGCTCATATGAATATGTGTGATATTGATCGCATTGGAACACTGCGCACATAATTGAAGGTTGTTGTACTTGCAGCCCTGGAAATAGGGTGAACTGCGGTGAAATGCTTTACAGGAAAAACCGCAACGTTTGGGGAAATCAGAGCCTATATGATATGAAGGTTCCGCCAACTAATAGAATTAATTGACCTACAAAACCTATTTGGATGTTAATATTAAACCACAAAAATTGCGAATAATCTTAAGATAATTGTAGATGTTCATGCTATCTGTAAGCAGTTGCGCTCTCTTGGTAATCAATAAACTTTCGATGCCCTTGAGGAGGCCCAGACTCAACCCTGATATGCTGACTCACAGACGCTAGAATGAAAACAAAGCAATCTATTCGCAACATCCCCTGGAGCACGACCTTGGACCCGGATTGAAATGCTGTTGATTTTCCAGGGCAAAGTCTACCTCTTCGACAAGGTTTTCAAACCGAACGCCACCCAAGAGAAGGTTTACAATGAGGCAGCGAAGAGCATCGTCAGCGATGTGCTCGCTGGCTACAACGGCACCATTTTCGCCTATGGCCAGACGAGTTCTGGTAAAACGCACACGATGGAAGGCGTTCTCGATGACCCGGCCAAACAGGGCATCATACCCCGCATAGTTAACGATATCTTCAACCACATCTACCAGATGGAGGAGAACCTAGAGTTTCACATCAAAGTCTCCTACTTTGAAATCTACATGGACAAAATTCGGGATTTGCTAGATGGTACATGGGTTGATGGCCACTTACGCCAGTACAACTTGTTAGCACTTTGATTTCAGTGTCGAAGGTCAACCTAAGCGTACACGAGGACAAAAACCGCGTGCCGTTCGTCAAAGGCGCCACTGAACGGTTCGTTTCAAGGCCCGAAGAGGTCTTCGAGGCGATCGAGGAGGGCAAATCGAATCGACATATTGCGGTCACAAGTAAATGGACCATGAACACGCTTTGCGTGCGAAATGATTGATGATCAATGAATTTCAGATATGAACGAGCATTCATCTCGGTCGCATTCAGTGTTCCTCATCAATGTGAAGCAGGAAAACATGGAGAACCAGAAGAAACTATCGGGGAAACTGTATCTGGTGGATTTGGCAGGTTCGGAGAAGGTATCGAAGACAGGTGCTGAAGGCACTGTGCTAGATGAAGCCAAAAACATCAACAAGTCGCTTTCGGCCCTGGGGAATGTCATCAGCGCCCTGGCCGATGGGAACAAGACTCATATCCCGTACCGAGACTCGAAACTCACGCGCATCCTCCAGGAATCGCTCGGCGGCAATGCGCGTACCACAATTGTGATCTGTTGCTCTCCAGCGAGCTTCAATGAGTCCGAAACAAAGTCTACTTTAGAGTTTGGCAAGCGCGCCAAGACGGTGAAGAATGTGGTCTGCGTCAACGAGGAGTTGACGGCGGAGGAATGGAAGCGCCGATATGAACGCGAGAAGGATAAGGTGGGCCGGCTGAAAGGAAAAGTGGAGAAATTGGAATCGGAATTGGCCAAGTGGCGAGCAGGCGAAACGGTCTCCACTGATGAGCAAGTGAACTTCAACGAAATGGACGCCAGCACGCCGAGCAATGTAATGGAGGAATCGACAGCCGCACCGATTTCGGGTCCAATTCCTGCAACCCCAGCGCTCATGATCGGATCCACACTGGGCTCCGAGGATAGACAGAAATTGGAGCAGGAGCGCGAGAGATTGTACCAGCAACTCGATGAGAAAGACGAAGAAATCAACCAACACAGTCAGTACGTGGAGAAGCTGAAGGAGCAGATGCTGGAACAAGAAGAGCTCATTGCATCGACGCGCAGAGACTACGAGACACTGCAGGGCGAGATGAATCGCATCCAACAGGAAAACGAGAGCGCCAAGGAGGAAGTGAAGGAAGTGTTGCAAGCGCTCGAAGAGCTCGCCGTCAACTACGATCAAAAGTCGCAAGAAGTCGACTCGAAGAACAAGGAAATGGAGACGCTGTCGGAGGAATTGATGCAGAAGCAAGCTTCCTTCAACACGACCGCGTCCGAATTGCAGCAGCTGCGAGATATGAGCTCGCACCAAAAGAAGCGCATTGCAGAGATGCTCTCGAATCTGCTGAAGGAGATGGGAGACATCGGAAGCGTGCTGGGCAGCGAGCGGACGGACTTGAACATTTCGAACGACGCCGCTAAGCTAGAGGAGGAATTCACGGTGGCGAGATTGTACATTAGTCGAATGAAGAGCGATGTGATTAATATTCGAACGAGGCTGAATGAGTTAGAGGGGACGCACAAGGATAGCAATCGTAAAGTGAGCGAGTACGAAAAAGAACTCGCTGAATGCCGCCTTCTGATCTCGCAGCATGAGGCGCGCATGAAGAGTCTGCAGGAGAGCATGCGGGAGGCAGAGAACAAGAAGCGCGCGCTCGAAGAAGACGTCGACGCATTGCGGGAAGAGTGCGCGAAGCTAAAGGCGAAGGAACATGTCTCCAGCGCTAGTGAGAGCGAGAAGATGGAGGCGAATCAAATGCGCATCGCGTTGGAACAGCAAATGGACCATTTACGCGATGCTCACCAGAAGCAAGTCGCTACTCTTCGCGATGAAATCTCCGAAAAGCAGGAAATGCTGAATGACATCAAAGAGTAAGTTTTGTTCGTATTTGCGAATTTACATCGGATTCAAATTGGGCCGATTGCTTTCAGCTTGAATCAGAAACTGCAATTCGCCCAACAACAACTCCAAGCAGACTACGAGAAAGTGAAAGCAGAGGAGTCGGACAAATCCAACAAACTGCAGGAATTGATGTCAGTAGACGCATTCGAGAACAAGCAAAATGAGAAACGCTCGCTCCCATCCACTGACAACCGATCCCTCAGCGAGAAGATCACCGCCTCTCCTCGCAAGCTTGCATCCCGCAATCCTCCAACTCCACTCTACCTCCGGCGACCTAAAGCAGACACGTGGGCCGATTTTCTACCGTATAAAGATGAAGCTGTGACTGCCGACGCGAAGCTGGGCGAACCATGCGCCAAGTCGCGAAAAGACGCGCTCAATAAGTACGCGAAACTCGTGCGTCTCACTCATGCAGCCACTGCCAACGAATCGACGTCGCTTTCCTGTCCGGTGTTCAATTCGATTTTTCACATGCACACATTCCACCTGCATCTCTTCATTTCCCTCACGCTGCTTTTAGTTACGCACAAATGTCCGCATTACTTTATCGTCATGTAAATCAATTGGCAAATGGGACCAGGATGCGATTTTACCAAAGACTCGCGTCGTTGACAATACGCATTTTCATGTTCAAAAGTTCAGCATTTGGGTTCAGTGCACCTTCATTCTCTACTCTCATTTCGCAGCATTTGCAGTCAAAGATAACATGATCTGTGATACAGTTCGCCGGCGATCTGAATCTGAATGGTAAAGTTGTACTTCCCCGTATGCCAATTGGCGCGATTCTCTTCATTGTCAGGCAGAAAAGGGAGCAGTAGGAAAACCGGTTTCACGTGTTTTGTTTTGCTCAGATCAATGAGTCTCCTCCATCTCCTTATAAGATCTCTCCCCAAATCATTTCGCATTTCGTCTCCCTGCTTATGTTACATTTGCCTTGTTTTCCCATTACTTAAGCAATATTATTATTAAGTCACATCACACAAGCTCTCTGTTTGGTTTGTTTCGTTTTCAGTTTTACTGATCATTGCGCGGACGCGTCCAAATATATATATTGGCAATAATTTCGGTGGTCAACAGAAGCGTGGATAAACGTTGTGAAATTGTACATAAACTTAGAGCATAAGTGTTGAAATCTCATTTATTTTTCGTAACTTGAATGATGGATGCCGAAAGAAATGTTATTTTTGTAAATGAGAATATTAGAAAATGAGGCATTGTAAGGAAAGGGATACCCCACACAAAATCAATTCAACAAACCAAACCGATTGAGCGTGTGTGCTTATGGCTTAACGATGAAGCAAAGTCCAATTTTGAGTATTTCACTCATCTTCGCAGTTCGACAAATGAGCGGCGTGAGCAAGCCCGCAAAGATCTCAAAGGACTCGAGGAAACTGTTGTTAAAGAATTACAAACATTGCACAACTTGCGCAAACTCTTCGTGCAAGATTTACAAGTGCGTTCAAGTTGAATTTTAGCGCTCGATCATTTGCGTTTCAATACTATTTCTCTTCATTACAAAGGCCAGAATGAAAAAGTCTATCGCCAGCGATGACAACGAAGAGGACGGCGGCTCCTTGGCACAGAAGCAGAAGATTTCCTTCTTGGAGAACAATCTGGATCAACTGACCAAAGTGCACAAGCAATTGGTGCGGGATAACGCTGATTTGCGTTGCGAATTGCCAAAGTTGGAGAAGCGATTGCGAGCTACAATGGAGCGCGTTAAGGCGTTAGAATCTGCGTTAAAGGACGCTAAAGAGGGTGCAATGAGGGATCGTAAACGGTAGGATAACAATTTTGAATTGAATTTCTTTTTAATGCTACAATCTGATAACAGGTATCAATTTGAAGTGGATAGAATCAAGGAGGCTGTGAGACAAAAGAATTTAGCACGGCGTGGACCAGTGCCGCAGATTGCGAAACCGATCCGAGCTGGTCAACAACATCACGTGATTACTGGTGGTGGACAAACGGGCATTCGCGGCGGAGGATTTCTAATGCAAGGAAATAAACGCAAATCGCTTAATGCATATATAGGTAACGACGAAACATGATCACTAAGGCCCGGATTTAAGGCACCCAAATTTACAAAAATAGGCACCTAAAATTAAATCCTATTTTAGGCAGTTTAGGCGAAACAGTCTATTTATTTATTAACATTACAAACAATATATTGACCTAAAGTCTGCATTGTGAAACTTTTTCTGTTGTCAACTAAAATATTTTTGGAATTGGAAAAACTCCTTTCCACGTCGCAAGAAGTGATTGGGGCAAACTTATAACAAATATGA
>JAOEHK010069861.1:0-18503 GCA_025447835.1 Labidoglobus nevermanni | reverse complement strand
CACCGGTGGATGGTGGTGCTGGGACCGAACCAGGTTACTCGGGAAACCAATCAGTGGTCGGTCCCAAGCGGGCACTGCCTGTCTTCCCTTTCACTCTGATTAAGCCGTCCCGTACCTACTTACAAGTTCTTGACTCCGAGACGGGAGGCCGATGCCGTCTCTGCTTCTTGCACCCCAGCCCCAGGGGTGCTCCGTGCGACCAGCCCATTTCAGCCTCGACTCATCCCTCTGGGCATGGCACTCGTGATAGAGCCACATTCGCGAGGACTGTACGCCCATTGGTGACGGTACTATGGCCCTATTTCAGATGGCACACGAATCGCGGCTCTAATCAATTCAACAATTGCAAAACTTGGACTTTCCCTATCAGTACGTGAAGATGGCCCTGGCATGACTCATCTTCAAGGCAAATCTAGCCGGGATATTTGAAATTGAGCAGCTAAGACGACGCGAATGACCCATATTGGTCCTCTTCTCTTCTGCCTTGAAGTTCCATTCTCTGAAACACTTTACACATCTGTTTCCTAATAAGAACGGGAACTTGATCAAGTATTCCGTCTCTCCTATCTAGGATATCCATCTTCGGGATGGACACCTGACCCATTCTGACCCTCTTCTCTTCTTCTGCATCTGAAGGCTAATTCCTTTTATAATTAGTTGGTCATAGCGACTTGTGCAATGTTTTTACATGAGTTATATAAGAATTGGGCATATGTTTCAAATGAAAAAGCAGGACTGGTTAACTAGAAAGTGCAATCTATTACCGCACTGCGTCTCCAGTGGGTGCAATGTGGAACGCGGGCATCGACATCGCCCACCATAATGCTTCGTCGGTAGATTGCAATTTCCGGTCGATAGATTACATTTTCGTGACAATATAGTGGTGCCATACATTCAAGTGTTCCAGCGCTGGATTGCGATTCGCACAATGGCGAATGTCCGCACACCTCCGCCCAGCCGCTCCCCGACGGCGTAATTCCCAGCTACTGCTTGTAAAAAGTTTCAAATATTTCAGCATTCATTATTCCGCCTCCGCTGTGACGCGCATTAGCATGTCGTGCATCGGAGACTGTCTCGCTTCATCCTGTCGTGGATGCCGGGGGTGCAGAGGTTCATGTTTGATCCGAACGCCGCATTCGGATCCGGCGCAAATTGCGCCGTTTTATTTATGCGCTGATGGCATTGCATTGAATATTGCCGATCTGCCGTTTTATTATTTACCGCTTTCGAATAAGTCCGCGAGAATTGGGCAATAAATAACGTTATTTTGCCTCGCCTGACTATGGTGGGCGCTATCTTGGGCGCAACCTCACCCAAGACGCCTCGACGAATTCGATCACATTGCGAGTGCCCATACGCGATGCACCGCAACGCGTCGCGCCCTTATTGCTCTGCTTTTCGCTGCTTTTTGCCAACTCGTTTCTTCTTCGGCGATGATAAATTTACATTTCATGTCGGGTCCCAGCTAACCGCCTTATTTACGAGGACACATGTAAATGTGTATTTTCCCATTTGCCCATCAGCCATGCCTTGACAGCAACTGCAATATTTCCTCATCTTCAATTGCTAGGAATGCTCACATCAGCTGTCCCTTTAGAATTGGAATTGTTTGCAATATTTCTAACATACTTTTCTTTTGCATTTTACAGAAATTTAGTCTACAACCTAAGCCTAACCAACTTGATGGAGCAGCAACGTCTCACATGGTATTCCAATGATAACGACATCAAAATGTGTGTTATGAAAGGAAAAGATGATGTAAGTCTGAGTTTGTTTCCGACCTTTAGTAGTATCGTACAGGCGTAGTGAACATTGCCCCTGACGATTTCTCTTCATCTTAGGTTTCTGGCGGATAGTGACAATATATACTCATTAATCATGATTCCATTGTAGCACCATTAGAAAGTGACCTTTACGAAAAATTCAAGCACGCTTCAATAATTCATTAACCCTTGCCCTGTCTTGTCACCAGGGAGGATAAAATCGGATTGTTTTATGTATATAATAGTCTAGTTCAAGTATGGAATTCACTGATAGCCTGGCACGCCTTTACATTCGTGTAAATTGCAATTCTGAAACAGTTGTCGAAACTAAATATTAGTCGAAAGTGAATTCGCGGTATGAATAGTAATGAGATGCAAACAGTTTATAGAGAAATGTGTTGATTTTATCATATTCATCTCTAATAACTTGCCTATTCTGCGCAAATCATATTCAGAAAGGGTTTGACCATGAATTGGTCAGAATTTACCTTTTTAAAAATGAGAGATATATTGACCGCATTTCCAGTGAATTCTAAAAGTATACTGTTTAACACTCGACTCAAAATGCAAAACAGAACAGTACTGCATTTACACTAGAAAATTCTGCGGTGTGGGTCAATTTCAGGGATTGATAACCTTCTTGGTCAGCTTGGTCAGCAGCAGATCTCTTACTGACCTCTAGTCTGATGGTCTTATTGACAAACTACAAATCTTTGCATGATCTTTACTCTTATGTATGAGAAGATTTTAAGGTCTTCCTTAGCGGGATATTGTTGATAGCGCAAGATGAGATTAGAGGCAAATGTTTAATTTGTTATTGATGACTGTTTGAGTATTATAGGCTTTAGTTCGACATTTATGAAAAACCAAGTGCAGGGGAAGTAAGTGGAAAAGTTTTCTGCCGCCGAATTCGGAACTGGATAAAGTAAATTAACAGCGTCATTTGTAACGCTGGGAAATCAGCGTTAGTGCTCAAGTTTTCTGCTGTAAACTTGCCTGAGAAATCTTTGCTGGAAGACGCGATCCGACTATAGTTACTTGGAACCTGTCGCTCTCGAGTTTTGCTTTTATTTTCACCACTGCATTCAAGCAGGTGCTGGAAGCTCTCCATAATCCTAAACAACTAATGCTGAAGAAATAAGAGGACAATAATCCTTCCCAGCCCACGGCCGCAATATGATAGAGAGCATTTCTCCTCGGAGTGATTTAATCCAAGTACCTGCTAGCGATAGCAGTTGGACATGGCATTCTAGTTGGCCGAGCACTGGATGCCTACCCCAACCACCCTCACCCTCACCTCCATCATTGTCCGATGCAAGAGCTAATGTAGCATACAAACGCCCGGCGATTGGAATGGCTACATATGTGGGTCATATTAGAACAATGTATCAGTTGCAGCCCTGCCTATCCGAGACTGTTCTTTCACCAGTGGGGTGCAGGGATATGGAAGGCAATTGTTAATCAGCACACAGATTAACAACCAGCCAACAGACAACGCGAAGATTGCGTGATTAGTTTCCAGCGCCGACAGTTGTCGCGGTGTTTAGCTTTCCGCCCACCTGCCACCAACCCCAAGTCTGGCACGACGCCATGTTTGGCGGCCGCAAATTGTAAAATCGATTTCCACCCTCCTGCGAAGAAACCTATTACTGCCTTCATTCTTCCGCGTTTCTCATGATCCTAATTGTTCGTCAACTTCCGGGTTCCCAGCGGCATTAATTTAATGCAATGCTTAATAATTAAACTTCATTTGCTGGGCGAGAGCGTGGGGTATGGGAAAAATGGTGACTTTTGACGAGTTCGACAAGTTCTCAGCTTCCGGCTTCAGGGCCCTGTGCAAAACCTCATTAATTCGCGTACGGCTGCAGTGATACAATTTTAATACCACCACTTCATTTACCTACTTTTCAGGCACCTGCAGCTCTTTACCAATAGCAAATCAAACCGCTGCCCTAAGGACAAACTTTCTAATTGCGCATTCCCGCTTATTTTGTGCGAAGACGCTTTCCAATTACATGCCACTGCGAATTGCCACACAGGGGATGATTACAGCAACAAGCCAGCCATGCAAATCCTCCATTCATGCTTTTATAATGCGCCATCTGCATCCGTATCGGAATGAGATCTGGATGCCTCCCCGGCGACTGCTTTCGAGCAGCTCAATTCATTGTGTAATGGTTCGTGTGAGGGAATTCCTCCCTTTATCGAGGCTTTTAATCCCATACCATGCAAATCTGTGTCATTTCGGAAGGAAATTTATGGTCCAGACTTACTTTTTAATTTTGCGATTTCTTGCAATAGTTTCTCCAAGTGCTCGGATGGCGGTTCGGACTGGGGGATAATCTCCTGCTTTTTGACGCGATGAAAGAACGAGGATAAATCGGTGGTCGTTTAATATCTCCGGCATTAATCAAACGCGTCTGCCTGTCTCTTGCACTCCCCCTGCATCTAGCAGTGGTCATGTGACCATTAAGACTTCCGCCCGCATCCACATCGTGGGTCATTAGCTGCCAGACCAGGCCAATGTGTCCGCAAGCGTCTTCTCGGCCCCTCGCCCTGAATGTTGCCATTGTGCAACAGAACATATCTTTGCAACATTATTAATAGCTCGGCGACGAGACGCTTTTGTGGCGAAAAAATGATTCATGAAGTCGTCGTGCGTCTGATTGAGCTGCAGCATCTAGACCAGTGATTCCCAACGTTGATTTTCAATTGCAGGGAGATAAATGACATGGCATAAATTTTCTACATTCAATATCGGTAAGGGATCTATGGGGCAAAATAGTTTGGGAACTACTGGTCTAGTCGCTGCTGTGACCTCTGCAAAGCGGAAGGAAGTCTGATCAACTTGGCCGCGTCATAAATCTTGTCATAATTCAATCTACAAATGGAAGATTAGCTTTTAATTAAGAAATGCCCATTATGCGGACGATAATTAATTAAAACGCACATCGTTGTGGGCGCGCCATTAAAGGGCCATTAGCCGCTTCTTTGTTGGCCGAATCATCGACTGGCGGCTGGGAAATTGCGATTATTTTCAGAACGCCCGCTTTTCAACACTCGGTTCTTTCCCAAGCGCCGCATTCTCCAGCCAAAGGGCCTCGACTTGCCCCATTCCTTCGAGATTTCTTGCTGGCATTCCATTTCGGAACTAGATAATTCATCGCAAATGAAACATTGATGATAAATGCGGAATTATTGACTAGTGCCTCTGTGTCCAGTTGTGCAACATTTTTGACAAATGAGTAATGGGCAATGGTCAGTGGTCAGTGACATAATGCAGTGATTTATTCAGGGCCAGGCGTCAGAAACGTTCGCAATCAGTACTGATGCGAAATAACATGAAATAACTAACAAATTCTGCGTGATTCTCATATGTGATACACGCAGGGAGGCAATTTATGGCTGCTGAATTTGCACCCCCGCTTACCCTACTTACCAAATCCAATTAAAAGGTGTTAGGGTGGTCTCAGAAAAGTTGTCGTTATTCCAGATGCTTTCGAAGTCACTGCTCTCCCTTCTTATAAGCGATGCCAATCTGCAACAATGCCAAATGTTGACATTAGAAGTACTAGAAGTACTTCGCCCTTATGTCATACGAGTTGAAGTAGTAGTAGGAGGTGAGGTCAGGTCCTCGTTAGACTCTCCATAAATACTTTTTCTCGATTTCTTAATGTAATTTTTCATACTAGGGAAAAGCAAGAATCGGGAATCTCAGAGAAAGGAAAATGTTGCAATGCTTGCGAGAGGGTGAAATGCTTGAAGGGAGGCAGGCGAGGTGCCCATCGGGCGTGTGTGAATAATTCAGAATTCCAACAAGCAAACAACATCAAAAGCAGGCATGGTGTGCATTGACTTGACTCGAGGGCCTCAAGGGCCCAGAGGCTTGTGGTGGAGGCGAAGGGATAATTCCCTCGTCATGAATTTTATGTGATCGTATTGTTCAAATGCGCCTTCCTCGCTTCTTCTATTAATTTATCTCCTATACTGGGCCCCTGCGCATTTTAATCAATAATCAGATATTTGCAAAAGATTAGAAAATGAGAAACCAATGTCCTGTAACTTGAAAAAAGTGTCGGACATTTTCCGATTTAATCATTGATCTGGCAGTTTTGCACCTCATCTCTTGGCCGGTTTTAATCAGGAAAGACATCGCCGTTTCATTCCACATCGCCAGCGGGGGTGGCGCGCGCGCTTCAATGATTTTCCTTCATTTTCCTCGCAACATTCGCAACGCGCGCATAACAACAGCAGCCTCACACCGCTGCTTCATTTCCTGGCCGACAGGGATGTAGGGCATTCAATTCGAAACAAAAATGCTCATGGATGAAAGTGCATTCAACGACTCCTTCTCAATGGTGGCTTCACGTTGCAGGAAAATTGCCAGAACTACATCCGAATTATGGCCCGCACTAACCAGGGCAAGCTGCTGCTCTGCGGCACTAACTCCTTCAAGCCGGTGTGCCGCGAGTACGCCATCCTGCCGGGCAACTACACCATGGAGAAGGAGAAGCCTGGCCAGGCTGTCTGTCCCTACGACCCGCATCATAATTCTACGGCGATTTACGTGGGTGAGTGTGGAAAAATGGTCGGGGTGGGAGTGCACCTGGCATCTGATTTCGCACTCGCCGCCCCGCCCCCAGGGGCCGAGAGCGATAAATACATAATTTGCTTCCATTACGTTTAACAACTGTTCCCATGATGAATGCTGCCGCGCTTCAGATCATGTGCTTGCCGACGGGGGCGTTCGGTTAACGGGCCATAAAAGGACTTTGCCGCGATCCTCCCTTTATTTATGTGGGATTTAGCGGTGCTGCGATCAAATGTATATCAATTATGCGGGGCAATTCGATGTCCACCAAGGATTACTTCACTCATTACAAACACAATATTAACTGACAATTAAACCTAATGCCTTCGCAGGATCGCCATCTATACCCACCCTTGTCCAACACCTCCTTTCCTATCCGGGTGCTATTGTTTGTACACTTAGACCCCGGTTACGCTGAGCGGTAAAAGAAACCGCGTTAAGTGGGGGCATTTTAACATGTAAATCATAGGGTAGGGCAGGGTTCGTGGTAAAGTCGTGGTAAGGCTCTTGTACGAGCCGAAAATGGTGTGATAGTGGAGGGCCTTCTGTACAGCCTCTTTTCAGCTCATAGTTAGCTGTTTTAATGGCCATTTGGCTCTTCCTTGCTAAATGGTTGGGGAACCCTGGGATAGGAGGACATCAGACACAAAATTAGTGAAAATCCAAATCAGAAAGTCTTTCGAAGCAGGAGCTTAAGTAACAAGTAGATAAAAATACGAAACTATTTAATATAGCGATTCTAATGAAAAGCAAAGAGATATATCCACAGAATTACTGAATACTAGTTTAGCGACAATTGATAGCGACACTGATAGGAGCAAAAAAGCTTAATGAAGAGTCATGCTTAGGTTTAATGTTTAATGTTTATAAAAACAACAAGAGATGTCTTTACATTATAAACAGAAGCAAATTGGTAGTGCAAAACAAAATAATAAACATTAGAATTTTTCATTGTTTTTGTATCCGATGTTCCCCTATCCCTATGGTTTACATGGTTGTTTCTATTTAATCCTTCTTGTGATCCTTCAACGACTCTTATTATCACCGAATGATATGATTTAGCATGCTATTGTCCATAAAATGATTATGTTTAATTAAACATAACTTTATCGCAGCATCTCTCGTCCTGTCGTTTCCATTCTGTTAAAATTGATCCTTCTTATGATCCTTCATACTCTTGTACTCTTATTATGATCAAAAGACATGCTTAGGCAAACTATTGTCCCTATAATGATGAACTTTCCAGAATTTTGACGATATTTCTTTGTTATCATTGTTCTTTGTTGACAATTATCCCTAAAGCGGCTTAATTGCATTGATAAGCAGATAACAGCGCAATTATGCTTGTCAGGAATGGGGTCTTGTACCGCAAGATAAGGCTTTCTGTCGGGGAGCACTACTTCTTAGGGGCGCGATTGCCCTTTGTTGCATCCCCCGTTCGCTTTGTTGCAGACGGGGATCTCTACACGGGCACCGTAGCCGACTTCAGTGGAATGGACCCCATTATCTACAGGGAGCCGTTGCAGACCGAGCAATACGACTCGATGAGCCTTAATGGTAGGTCTTCGATCAGACTCAGCCGCCATTGGCCGTGCTTTATCCATCCATTCGCTTTCAGCTCCGGACTTTGTCAACTCGATGACGCAGGGCGACTTTGTCTACTTCTTCTTCCGGGAGACGGCCGTAGAGTACATCAACTGCGGCAAGGTGAGGCGTCTGGGTACCTCATCAGCGTTACATCTTCTGAGTCCTTTACAGGCGGTGTATTCGCGCGTGGCGCGCGTTTGCAAATATGATCGTGGAGGACCGCACCGCTTCCGCAATCGGTGGACGTCCTTCCTCAAGTCGCGCCTGAACTGCTCGGTCACCGGCGACTTTCCGTTCTACTTCAATGAAATCCGTTAGTTGTGCTTGGACCAGGTCTGAGCGTCGCCTGATCCTTGTGATGTAATTGCAGAGTCCACCACAGAGTTGATTGAGGGCCAGTATGGCGATATCACAGCCCAGTTGGTGTACGGCACGTTCACGACGCCGGCGAACAGCATTTCCGGCAGCGCCGTGTGCGCCTTCTCGCTGCAGGACATCGCCGACACTTTCGAGGGCAATTTCAAGGAGCAGCCAACCCTCAACTCCAACTGGCTGCCGGTGCAGAGCTCCAAGGTGCCCGACCCGCGTCCCGGGCAGTGCCACAACGACAGCCGCACCTTGCCCGACCTCACCCTCAACTTCATCAAGACGCACTCGCTGATGGACGAGAGCGTGCCGAACTTCTTCGGGCAGCCGATTGTAATTCGCACCAGCTTCCAGTTGAGTGCGGCCGCATGGGGTATGCTCAAGACCTTGCTAACCGACGCTGCAACAGTTACAGGTTCACCCAGATCGCCGTCGACGCCCAGGTGAAGGTACCCGGTGGTAAGACCTATGACGTGCTCTTCATCGGTACTGACAACGGAAAGATCATCAAGGCCGTGAACGGGCTGTCGGCGGAGACGCGCCACGGGGTGCGGCCGGTCGTGGTCGAGGAGGTCCAGGTGTTCCCGCCCCACGTGCCCGTGCGCGGCATCAAGGTGGTCCGCAATGAGCGGCAGGCCGAGGGTCGGCTGGTCGTGATCGCCGACGGGGAGGTGCAGTCCTTGAGGCTGCATCGCTGCGACAGCCCCAAGATCTCCAGCTGCAGCGAATGCGTCGCGCTGCAGGATCCCTACTGCGCCTGGGACAAGCTGCAGGGCAAGTGCCGGTCGCACGGCGTCAACCGCTGGGGCGAGGAGAGCTTCTTCTTCCAGAGCGTCGCCAGCGGCGCCCACGCGTCCTGCCCGCCGATGAAGGCGAAGGACGCCGGTTCACTGGGTGGGCTGTCGACTCCGCCCAAGTTCAGCCAGGAGCACGGCGGGGTCGGCAAGGACCAACCTGATGGGCAGATCATCAACATCGTTCAGGACAAGGTGTTCGAGACGAGCGGTAAGAGGATGGGCAGGTGGTGACCTCGTGGCGCTCACGCCTGATGGTTGCAGATCCGGGGGTGCGCGCCGCGGAGAGCCTCCCCCCGCAGTACTCGGTGGAGACGCTGGTGATGGCCGTGGTCGCCGGCGCGCTCGCCGCGCTCTTCGTCGGCTTCGTCGCCGGGTACCTCTGCGGCCGCAAGTGCCACAAGGACGAGGACGACAACATGCCGTACCCGGACACCGAGTACGAGTACTTCGAGCAGCGGCAGAACATGAATAGGTGAGCGGCTAATGCGGCCTCGGCCCGCTGATGTTCTAACGGGTGCGCCACGCCGCCAATGGGTATAGGATCCAGGCCGAGCCGAAGCTGCTGCCGCAGGAGGAGGTCACCTACGCCGAACCGGTGCTGGTGCCACAGCCGCCGCCCAAGCTGCACTCGCCCAAGAGCACGCTGCGCAAGCTGAACCCGCACCAGAACCCGAACGCCGAGACGCTCTTCCAGTTCCAGGCGGACGGCGGCTACAACGGCGGGCGCGACTACCGCCCCCGCGACAACTTTGGGACACTGCGCTCGCACCAGGTAGCGCGCAAGCACCCCGCACCCAAGCACGTGGCGTGCGAGCATTGAATAAGAACGACTTCTTCGTGTAGGGTGAGCCGAACTACCGGCGCGACGAGGGCTTCGCGACCACGCGCAGCGTGAAGAAGGTGTACTTGTGAGAAAACAGCGAGGTGGGCGGCGGGCAGGCGGCGCGCAGCCTGCAGCGGCAGCGGGCGCCCCGCGCCGTCCCCGTCGGCGGCGGACACAGCGTGCTGCCCACCAGCAGCGCATCGTCCAGCTCGCCGTCGCCGCCCTCCTCGTCGCCGTCGCCGACGCCGCCGCGCACTGCGTCCTACATCTACCGCGCGTAGCTGGACCCCGTCGGCAGCGATGCCGCGCACCCCCTGTAGCCGCACCAGCAGCAAATCAAAACGCAGCGCATCAGAGTCCCGAGCATCGTCTCCCATGCAAACGTGTCAATTACTTGAAACCAAAATGCAGCCGCGAGCCTTCCGGACGCACGTCGGATTGCCCAGCACGGGGAGGACACCCAGGAAGCGGTAGGACGCAGCTGAAAGAGTGCGGCGCGCAGGAGTAACATTTTCCGTATGTAGTTTGATGATTAATAAGTGCTTCTTATGGATGTGTTAGATAAGTATATCCGTCTAGTTTTCGACGTAGAGATTGTTATCAGTTGAGCGCGCGATTGTGATTAGCAATGCGAAGAGGGTGAGACGGAGGCAGCTGCTCGGCCTCACCACAACTTATGCCATTGATCTCAACTGCTCACGCAGATCTCATCGCTCCGATGCAGACGAAATGTGCCACTGAACTCCCCTGAAATGGGCCAAAGCGCGACCTCCGCCAGCGCAGCTCTGGCTTGACGACTCCCCAGTAATTATGTTTCAAACGTCCATGTAGAGACGCCAGATTGGGACATATTCCCACAGGACATTTGCGCGTGGGTATATTATATCAATACATTCATTAACACTTTGTTTTTGTTGGAGTGCAAGTTCCTCAATTGGAGGACACGCCGCACCTTGCCCAGACTGATGAGGTTTGTGCAGCCTCCTTAAAGAACTTCTACGCCTCTTGCCATATGACGTGGTGGGGAAAATGTAGAATTTTGATAAGAATTCTGCTTCTGTTGTGGGCCATACCCGGTCAGACGCATAGAATATTGTCCTTCATCCATTTTGGCATATATACCCACACGCAAATGTCTGCTGAAATGGGCCAAAGCGTGACCTCCGCCAGGGCAGCTCTAGCTTGATGAGTCCCCAGTAATTATGTTTCAAACAGCCAGGTTGGGATATATCCGCACGGGATATTTGCTCGTGGGACAATTGCCAATGGACAAATCCCGACTAGGACATTTCCGTACAGGACATTTGCGCGTGGGTGTGGTCATACAGAGTAACTACATTCAAAGCAAGACACGTGTTTATTATATCAACATATTCATTAACACTTTCTTTATGTTTGGGCACGAGTTCCTCAATTGGAGGACACGCCGCACCTTGCCCAGACCGATGGGGTTTGTGCAACCTCCTTGAAGAACTCCTACGCCTCTTGCCATATGACGTGGTGGGGAAAATGTAGAATTTTGCTAAGAATTCTGCTTCTGTTGTGGGTCATACCCGGTCAGACGCATAGAATATTGTCCTTCAACCAATTGGGCATATATACCCACACGCAAATGTCCGCTGAAATGGGCCAAAGCGCGACCTCCGCCAGGGCAGCTCTGGCTTGATGAGTCCCCAGTAATTATGTTTCAAACAGCCATGTAGAGATGCCAGGTTGGGATATATCCCCACACGATATTTCCTCGTTGGACAATTGCCAATGGACAAATTCCAACTAGGGCATTTCCGCACAGGACATTTGCGCGTGTGTATATTATATCAATACATTCATTAATACTTTTTTTTATTGGGGCACGAGTTCCTCAATTGGAGGACACGCCGCACCTTGCCCAGACCGATGGGGTTTGTGCAACCTCCTTGAAGAACTCCTACGCCTCTTGCCATATGACGTGGTGGGGAAAATGTAGAATTTTGCTAAGAATTTTGCTTCTGTTGCGGGCCATACCCGGTCAGACGCATAGAATATTGTCCTCCATCCATGTGGGCAAATGTCCGCGTGAGTAAATGTCCTGTGTGGATATGGCTTAGAACCGCCAGGTCGTCGCACTCACCAAACAAACCAAAAAGTAGCTCCCAGCTACGCATAGATTACATAACTCTTGATGATTTCTGCATGCATCTCGATGTTCGTACTCTGGCCTGTTACCCAGGCGCGCATCGAGGACAGAGCTCCAACTACTTGTACATATTATATAAGACTGAGGAAGATGATGTATTGCAAGCGCAGATTTACTCCGTGCCCAAGATTAGTCAGCCGCTGAGTGCTGATGAGTTATCGCAACATTTGCAGACGAGTTATGGTACAAATGACCTTTCTCCGACGCCCAGTCATGCAAACCAAATCTTGATTACGCCATGCACTCGTTCTATTCATTCGTAGCTCTCGATTTATGTTGTTGCAGAAAGGGAGAATGATGGCTTTACATTAGGGGCGATTGCTAAACCAAATCAACCACACAAAGTCATATAAAGATCAAAAGAAATGCGAGTACGCAGTCACCACGCGCGTCTGGAAACAGAATAAAAACGCAACTATTCCAATAACATGTAATATTAAATACTCTAATGATAATTACTGTACGTAGGAACGATATATATATATATATACTATATTTCTAAAGATTGTATAAAGATTGTAGATATAATTTTATTACATACTTACTGGTAACAAAAGTATAAAGTAGACTCTAAGCTAAAGTACCACCTAGTCATCGCTAAATTTTGCATTGATAACGATAACTGCGATAATCTGGATGCGCGCTGAGAGAATTATACAAGTAGAAGGTTGACACACTTAGTGATAGCAACAATAGCGAATGATAAAGATAGTGTCGAAATTGCATCCAGATTATCAACATAACTGAGTAACAAGTGCGTTCGTACTAAGAGCAACAAAGCTTCTTCCTATCGTACTATATTTACATTGATTAAGAGAGTGGTGTCTGAGAGCGAGGACGATGGTTGATTGGTTATTGATAACACTAACAAGTACTTCAATTACGATAATACTTAAGAGAGATTAAGAATCTTGTGAAGCTGTGTAATAGCATTTTTTGTAAATGTCGAAAGGCGGCTGCCAGTTTTTGCATTACATGATGATCTATTTACCGACAACAAGGACGTGGGAGGATGCGAAACTAAGAAATTGCGCATCTTTGCACTGCAAGAGCGTAGCGTAGACTTCTAGCTAGCGTTATTGATAAATTGCATTTATTGAATCAGAATTAACATGTTGACCTGAGCCTAATCAAGCCTTTAGGCTCGCCAACGAGAACAAAGCTCACGTTTCGCCGCTACAGCGGCAACCCAGACATTCCGACTCTGTTATCTCTATGTCAACTGAATATTCGACATGGACATGGCTGCTGAAGGCAGAGATTCGAAGGATTTTTGTAATTCTAAAGATATAGACCTTAACACTCAACGCGCAATCCAATGCGGAAAACTGCGAGCAACAAACATGTCAAGAACAAGATAAACAATTGTCATATTTATTATATTGATACGTATATTGGTAAACATGAAATAATAAAATAAGCCTTTCGCAGTTGTACTATAATAATATTATTATATTATATATTTAAATGAAGTTGCGTGCAATTTGTCCAGATTGGGAAACTTTATGCGATTGTTGCTTTGTAGTCAAATTCTGTAAATCTAAAAGCAGCGAAATTGTGAGAAATTAGTTATTCTATTCAACTAAGATTCGTGGACTTGCAATG
Organism: Labidoglobus nevermanni; assembly: GCA_025447835.1. NCBI lineage: Eukaryota > Metazoa > Arthropoda > Insecta > Coleoptera > Staphylinidae > Labidoglobus > Labidoglobus nevermanni. Next base: position 4,795 of record JAOEHK010069861.1, on the reverse strand, counting down.
TCTCTATTTATTGTAGTTACAAGATTCTATCGCAAGTTTCTCAGTTCTCTCATTTATCGATTCCACTTCGATTCGCCATCAATTTCGAACTTGTATTTTCTGGGCAAACTGTATTTATCCATTTTATAATATGACTTTAGACAACAGGATGTATTCTTTGCATAGAGATAATAAACAATTTAATAATTATCCACTCATTATTTATTTCATCTTGTCTATACCCTAACTTTAAAAAGGAAACCTCATTCATTCTCTAATTGTTCCTCCCTAATGGTTACGGTCCCCGAGAGGTGCTGGCTCCTGGACTATGGTCCCGGGTACATAACTAAGCCCGGGACATCCCCAGATTTCGCGATGGAATCACATATATGATGAAACCATGGTCCTCTAAAGCCTCTTGGAATAAATATGATGAATTATTGTCCTAAGGATTGAAATAGTCTGCGATATGGCAACATTGTAAGAAGTTGTGTCAACAAGGATGAGAACGTAACCCTAATAGGACGATAAGAAAATTTGAGAGATTTACGAGCAATTATTAAGTGCTTACGTATAATATTGATATAGTGATAACAAATATAAGAGGCTACAGCAGATGGATGTGCTGGGAGAGTCGTCAGTACATCCAGTATGGAAAAACGATCGTAAGTCCCGCATGCACTGTTCGTTTGCCGTTTTTCTTCAAGTTCACTGGTGTTAATCAAGCAAATTAGTTTGTTATGAGCGCTCAGCTATTAAGCACAATTAGACTCTAGTGCGATAAACACTCGTAATGACTTCAATAGTGTAGCATTGTGAATACCCAAGCTTTCCTCGCTTGCCAGTCAATTTGTGATTCCCAAAAGCATAAAATGCAGCGGAAAACGAATTCTTTGCCCTCGCTCGGCGATAGCATGCAGTTGTACCCATTGTGGTTTGACCTAATCAAACGTATGTGGAAATTGGACTCGTCTTTCTAACTTTCCTAGGAATCGTTTCGATTTGTTGCAGTGTATCGTTGGCAGTTGAGCGCTCCTGTTCCCATTCCAATTTTGTGCCAGGACGACTTGGGCGACGTGCCCAGCTACCTGGGCCGAGATTACCATGGAACCATGTCAAGTTCGGAGGCAAGCAACCTGCTCGCCGATCAGCCCAATGGCGCATATCTCGCGAGGGACAGTCGCACTGGAAAAGGGGAGTTCTACACTTTAAGCCTGAAGTAAGCGCGATAAGGTTTCGGGGACATTGCCTGCAATGCTGGAAACTTTCAGGTTCAACCACAAGATTCATCACTACAGACTGTTCCATGATGAAGGCGGATTATTTCTGAGCCAGGAACGCTATGACTGCGTTCGATCCCTGGTCGCCGATGGATTGGTTACAATGTACTTGCAGTTGAAGGCACCGCAGACGCTGCAAACGCTTCAGACGATAAGCTACCAGGAAAGTCCGTATATGACGCTGAACAAGCGGAAGCTCCGGGTATTGAGCAAAGAATATTCAAAGTAAGTTCAGCTATTGTTTCAAGCTTGGATGGAAACTTGATGTGTTGTAATTGCAGGAACAATAATTTATTCTCCCTGCCGTTGCAAAGCCCCAACTGCACGAATGACAAATACGAGAAGGCGCATTTGTTCAAAATCAACACGTTCAAGGGCCTGAACTGGTGCGAATTGTGCGGCAACTTTCTTTGGGGCTTCAGTGCACAGGGCGTCAGATGCGAGGACTGCGGGACGATTGCACATGAGAAATGCTCGAAGAAGTTCTCGAACGATTGCGTGCCGGATCTCAAGTACATTCGCGGCGTCTTCGGCATCGAGTTGACCACCCTATTGACCGCGCATAAAGAGACCTTGCCCTTCGTGGTCACGAAATGCGTGACGGAGGTGGAAGCCAGAGGACTCACGGTCGAAGGCATCTATCGGCTAAGCGCGTATGCCGAAGAAGTCGAGGGAATTAAAATGATATTTGATAAAGGTAAGGTTTCCATGTTCAACTCTGAAACAAGTATTAAACGCGAAAACATGCTCAAGATGGCGACAAAGCCGACCTCAGCCAAGCGAAGTATCCAAATATCAACTCAATCAGCGGCGCATTGAAGCTGTATCTGCGATTACTGCCCATTCCGTTGATTACGTTCATTGCTCATCCATTACTCACGCATGCGATGCGTAAGTCTGCTCGTTGAGCCCGCAAATGCCGCTATCATCTCGATTTTGCAGGTGATTTCAAGATCAATGAGAATCTCATTAGAAGTATGCGAGAAGCTCTCGAATCGCTGCCCAAAGCTCACTATGATACTCTGTCCTTCGTCGTGAGTCATTTGCAAAGGTGTGCATCATTAGATGGGTCAATTGAACGATGTAAATGTGCTCATTTTCATTCGCAGGGTAAGCCAGCATTCAGCAATAAACAAAATGACCGCGCATAATTTAGCCACGGTCTTTGCGCCAACCTTAATCGGCCCACCAGTTTCCTCAAACGCAATGCTGCCTGACATGACCACTGACATTCTTGTTGTGGAGAACTTGATATTGCACTGTGATAAGGTGTTTGTCAAAGCGGTGGACTGCAACAATGCGCATTCCAAGCAATTGTAGCAAATCTCTCGTTACTACTATTTCATTCTTGTATTGTGATATTTATTCCTTTATTTATGCGGTGAATAGCAATGTCAAATATATTCAGTGAAAACCCGTTATAGCGAAAGTCAAGGAAAATGTTGCTACCTTATAACGAGCTCCTCAATGAATTTTTGAAATGTTATTCTGTGAAATTCTTTAAATCAATGAATCCTTAACATAATGCGAGACTCCTCTACGTTCCCCCATCCCATCCCAATAACCCAATCCTTTCTTCCCTTATAGAATCTAAGAGGCCGTACAAGGAGGATGTACAATGGGCCCAAATAGTAGGGCCTAAGTCCTGCGTGTGTCACACGCCCTCCAATAAGCCAACCTAATTATAAAGGGAGGCAGCAAAGAATAAATTCATAATATAGCAACCACAGGGAATGCCGGTTCCATCATTGTTATATAATTGGAATATTTGGGGGAGCTGGCATATTCATAATATTTTATCAGGGGAGGCACATTTGCCTGGAGTTTGAAACCACAGGTATAATGTATTGTATAAATTTGTATTTGAATACAATACAAAGATTATCATAATTACGGGCATAGCGAATTTGCAGAGGTTTCCAAACTCTAGGCAACCCTGCCTCCTCTTATAGAAAAATATGAATTCGGCGGCTCCCCCAAATGGGTCAGTTATATGACAATACAATAATATGGTCAGATATTGCAATATGACGCAGCATTGGAACTTATTACAACTGACTGATATCAGAAACACTGTGAAAGTTTGGCAATTGGGGAATTTATACTATTATATATGTATTTACAGTCGGTACTTCACAAAACTTCCTAAAGTTACTTCATTTCCATTAACAAATACGAATTAGATGACGTTTCACGAATGAACTTTGCTGAAAATGTACCCAATAATGAGGGGATGAAAAGGCATTAGTTTTTTCCCAATAACGAGTATTTTTCAAGGGAATGCCACTTTTCCCCCTAAAACAGGAATACCCTATAGCGACTTTTACTGTTTTTGCGCCCATTATATATCAGAATCTATTGAAAACAACTATTATAGGGATAGAAGTATTTTCATATTTCTTTTCTAGTAAATTAATACGTTTCTGATTGTTATTTGTAGATCAATTCCAAAAAGAGCTTTTGGACATGACACTTCCTGAGCGAAGTGAAACTTTTAACTGAAATAATCCTTTATTACTTCTAAACTATTTAAATTCCTAAAGCTATAACTTCGTGTTAGATTTTCGAGTTCGTTAGAAGTCGTGTGCGTCGTTGAGTCATCAGCGTCGCTGAGTTAAGCGTCGTTGTAAAGTGGCTTTAGCCAACTCTTCTGTGTGTAGTGTTGTTCTATAATTTAATTCTCTCGTAAGTCGTTTTACAATGCATCCACACTGTTTAATTAGCAGACCTTTTGGACATTAATTGTACATTAATTGTGGGGAGCAAGTATAATTAACTAATAGACATCGCACTGAGTTTCCTTATTCTAGGGTTGTAGGATCGTTATTGTAGTTTTGGGGTAAGCTTGTTTATAGCCAAAAGAAGAATCCATTTCATGCCTAATTTCGAATGCAGTTGTCCTGTTAATTCATTCCGTAATTCAGCGATTTTCAAGATATTTTTAAAGTCGATATCCCGCAACAACATAACCTCAAACGCAAGTGCGCTTCTTGCGTTCCTGGTTGTTATTTTCCAAAAAAAACTCGCAAATTATAGATGAATTGGTCTTTTTCACACGTAATATCAATTAAACCTATTGCGAGTTTTGACCAAGTGTAATGATAAATGCATTCAAGCAGTATAAGTAGTCTTGCAGACAGTAAATTGCGATGCGTTGATAAGCAAGGATGAAAGTGGCAGTAAAGGGTTGATGTTACTTTCAATGGAATTCTCATAACGTGAGTTACTACTCAACATTTAGGCAATTTCAAGTAAATAGCCGGCAGAATCGTAGCCTTACAAGTTGCGTGCATATTTCGTAGAAACTTTTCAAGTAGCAATGAAACATGAATGAAATTGTTGCAAATCGTAATTGTTATTGCAAATCTTCAAATGCAGCTTCCGATCTGCTACTCTTCCATTTGGTTTTTCCAAGCATTTATCCTAGTTGAAGAGTCATTTGTTTGACAAATTCTAAAATTGTTCTTTGTTTCAGAAGAGTTGTGTTTTGTGTCCCGAAGACGAATTCGAATAGTGAATAATTCAGCGCAGTAAGT
>JAOEHK010069850.1:0-18521 GCA_025447835.1 Labidoglobus nevermanni | reverse complement strand
CTTTTATTAATTGTAAATAACAACGAAACAATTGCGGGAAACAAGGAAAGACAACTAGGATTTAGAGAATCGCCACCCGCGATACAACTTCGCGCAACATCACCCAGTTGTTGAGTGATTAAACCCAACAGTATCAGCACCATTTTTTTGTGCCGAAAATGTTGGTAAAACAATAAATCAGGTATTGAATTAAAATGGTCACTCCATATATTTGTTTATCTGGGAACAACTGTTCTAATAATTTCCATTACTGCATGAAATAACAAATTGTGGCGAATATTTTAGGTTAAGTAGAGTTTAAGCGGCCGTTCTAGCTAAGTTATATTTAACTAATGCAAATTTAAGTTAAGTAAACGTTTTAACACGTTGATTGCCATATCATTCGTTTGCGGGAGACGCAAAAATGCTGATTAGATAGCATCATCCAGGATCTGGTGGCGCTTGAGTGCATTTTAAAAAAGTCATGCCGATAGATAAAAGTAGCCGCTACCCACTGCAATAATCGTTAGAAATTTATCGATGTGTAGCGTTCGTATTAAGTCTCAAGAACTCGCACGTGGCCTGATGCAGAATTCTTACAAAACATCGTGGCAGTCAACGTGTTAAGCATGCTTAGCACTAAGCCATGTTGGTGAGATTAGCAATTAATGACGAAGAATTGAAACACAATTTAGTCAAAATAGTTTTATTTCTTAGTTGATTGCAAAATATCGGTTATGATGTATGAAAAGTGGTCATTTTAAGAAAACAGGCGTAGGCAATTATGACGAGTACGAATACTTCTCAACATTCTCAACTTATTCGTAAGATTGCTGGCGAAACTTTGCGGCAATCTCTTCGACCGTTTTATTCTTCGTCTCTGGCACCTTCTTGTAAATGAAGATGGAGTTGAGCGTCAGAATGACGGTGAAAATGATGAACACATAGGCGCCCATCACTTCCTTCAGCGGCAGGAATCCGAGGCCGACGAGGAAGTTGGCGGTCCAGTTGATTGCCACCGCTAAAGAAGTGGCTGCCGGACGTGCGGATTGATTGAACAGCTCGGAGACCATGAACCAGGGAATCGAGCCCGGGCCAGTGGCGAACATGATGACAAACACGAGAACAAGGACGATGCAGAGATGGCTGATCCATTGAGCATCAGTCTGCAATTTCTGAATGATAAAAGAAAGCAAAACCAGACGAGGTGCGGATTAACGAACCGCAAAAGACATTGCTACAGTCAGTAGTAGCGTATCCAGGGCCATGCCAACGAAGCCGACCAGCAGCAAGGTCTTCCTGCCGGCTCTCTCGACGAGGACCAGCGAGACGACCGTCATGAGCACGTTGATGCAGCCCATGCCCATCGTGGCGTACGTGGCCGTCTCTTCGCGCATGCCGGCGGACATAAAGATCTCGGTGGAGAAGAACATGACCGCATTGATCCCGCTCAGCTGCTGGGCAACCATCAGCACCAGGCAGATGGTCAGCGGGATCCGGAGCGCGCTGTTCTTGAGCAGCTCACGCATCGTCGCCTTGGGCTGCAGCTTCATCGCCTCGCACTCGGCGCGCATCTCTTCCATCTCGTCCTGGACGGACGCGCTGTTTCGCAACCATGAGAGCGCATTACGCGACTCGACCTCTCGGTCTCTGCCGATCAACAGGTGCTTCGGCGATTCAGGACAGAAGGGCAGTGTGGCCATCTGGAATATTGCTGGGATGATTATGACCGCCAGCAATGTCGGCCACAGCGTTTCGGAGCCGAGGCAATCCTGCAGGCCGAGGATCTGCGCGATGAGTATGCTGATGGTGATCACCAGCTGGTATACAGTTCCAACGGCTCCCCGAAGTTGCAGAGGGGAGATTTCCGCCAGGTACATTGGCGCTAGGCCGGCATTCAAGCCCGAATTCACGCCGATCAGGAATCGGCCGGCGATGATCAATTCGTAACAGGACGCCGATCGAGCAGCGCCTTGCAGAATGGATGCCGCTAGTACTAGGACGTTGTTGACCAGGAGCCCCCCTTTACGCCCAAATGTGTCGGCGACGAATCCTGCAATCAAAGACGCCATTTTCTAAATCTTATGGGGTCTCAATTGCGAAGAAGAAAGCCTTGAGTTCAATCCCCAGAGGGAATATATTATCCACTTACCTGTTAGAACGCCCCCAATCATCCCGCCAATGCAGAAAATTGATACTGCAATTGACCAGATCATTGTGATCTGCGAATGCTGAGGGATTTCTCCAGTTCGGTTCGCGATTACGGTCGCTATCCATTCTTGGATCACGTTTTGCGGATTGTTGAGGACTCCGGTGTTGTATCCGTGCTGGAAACTAGAGCCTAGTGCTCCGGCAATGATGGCGAACACCAATTTCGCATTGAAGCCCTGCAAATCGAAAACATTGAAGCAGATGATGGCAGTGGATTTAATTCGACAAAATGGTCACGTTTGTGAAAATCAATGGAAGCTTATCGACAACTCACGCGATCCTTCTTATCAGCATCGCCATTCGTATTTGTCCAGCCACCTCCAATGGTCTCATGCTCGTTCGCATCTTGATTATTCATATTGGCAGACATTGCAATAATTTGCCGCATTCATTACAAAATTTGCAACTATATTGCGCACCAAATTCAACTTGGTGGCAGTTTTCTCGGGTATCTAATGATAACTAATTGATAGCAAGCAATGCAATGTACTCGTATTTTATCTTAAAGTACCACGAAATACTTGCGATTACAGGTTTTCATCATATTGAGATACTAAGAATTTAATGGCGTCTAAATTACACTCATCTTGATGCTGAATGATTTTGATTAATTTACGTAGGTCGTGAACTTTTGGTACTAATTTTGATTGTGTGTTGATGGGTTTAACAAATATGATATTGAAGCAAGGCTATTTGTAGATGTACGGTAACTATTGCTTCAATAAGTAGATAAGGTGATAAGCGAAGGTCGTAAAGTTTTTGCAATCGCAATATAAGCGTCCACTCGACAATTTTCATTATTTCGTTGCAATTGCTCAACACGTGGACGCAATTTGCTGCATAGATATTATCAATTAGTCGATGAATTGAAATGAAGCCATTTGGCAATTGCGAATGGAGAAAGTCGCCATGCAAACTCATGCATTTCCGGTTCGCAAATTTGATTCTCTCAACATATTACCTACCTCAAGACTGCTGCCCATTTCAACACATTCGCAGCGGGCAAATTGGTCGATTGTTTACAAGCAATTTGCGATTTGTTAAGGTATGGTCGACGGTGACGTTGAAATTTGCGTTATTGCAGTGGCACTTTGAGTATGTTTTTATGGTATCTGCCAACAAATATTTGCCGATTGCACTAGCCTTATCTACTTGCGTAGCAATCCTTACAACTTTTAACATTCTGCGCCACAGTTGCACATGGCAAAGAAAAACACGTTGTTTTGCAATCGTATTAAAGCTCACGTTAGCTTCGACTTGATGTCTTGCAATGAGCGCACTTGTTGTAATGAAAGAAATCTGGTGCAGAGAACGCTGAAAGTTGCGATGGACGCAAAAAGTCGAGACTGAATGCGCGCGCTCAACTCCAGCCAGCTTTTCAGTGTGCTTGGAGCGTTAAACTTTCCGGGTCACTTACTCACTTTGAGCTATACTGCTGCGGGGCCACCGCGCAATATTAAAATGTTCACATTGGTCAGTGAAACATGCATTCGGACAAAGTGCAATCGAGCTTGAAACGCACTTTGCCTCGCAAATTTGCAAAGCAAATCGCAACCGGTTACATTTCCACATATCAAATCCATTAGCTCGATATTAAGAATGTGCGAAACGGAAAAATTACAACGGCAAATAAAGACAATGTCAACTCCATGTGGATTCATTCACTTTCATTTCATTTCGTAATAAAATTCGAGGATCGTGGGCGGTTGACGTCCATTGCAAATAACTGTAGCTCTAAATTGTGATAAATTGGCTTCGGGTCATTGACGCGTTGATAACTATTCAATCGAAATTGAATATTGTCGCTCAGTGTTCATTCCATTTTCAGGCATTCGGAATCAAAGGCACTGATTACCATTTAGCATCATTGTTGCCACCAATTTTGATTTGAATACAGTAGAAGAATATGGAGTATTACTGGTGGTATCTATCTAAGTTTATTTCCTTTTCTGAATTGATGCATCCTTCTATGAGCACCACAAGTATATATACTTCCCAAATGATAATTATACTAATTTCGCTAGTATAACGGCTCTGTGAAAGAGCGAATAACGAGATTCTACTGTATTCCATTAGTAAGAATTGCGGATATAACTCGGACAATTATTTTTAGCATGCCCACGATTGGCTTCAGTTGGATAAGAATATGAAAGTTTCATTTTACAAATTGGTAATGCAATTACTTACCGCTTGTGTCACTTCGTTAGCGAGTATCTTGCGTGGGATGTCTTGGGCTTGCTCTTTCACAACTTGCTCCTCTTGTTCCAGCGGCTAAACGCAAGTAGCAAAAGTTGCCAAAGAATCGTAAATATTTGAAGTTTAAGTGTAAGTTAGTTATGAACTCACGATTTTCATTGTTGTGCTCTTTATTCCTTCATGTCCCATATTGTCTAATTGCAAAGAAGACAAATTTCACTGCAAATTTCACTTACTTGAAAGTAAGCTAGATGTGACGGGAGAGACTGGTAAAGTCATTGAGTTCTGTAGCTCCTCGAGCCGTGGCGCACAAATAGAATCCATACAAGAACCCACACATAGAACACTTCCAGGCGGTCGCATAAGAAAAGTTGAAAGTCGCGCTCGTATCCGGTACAATGACGTAGACGACACACCTCTGAGATTCACCTATTACCTGCCTCCCTGGATGCCATACCCTCAAGCCCGGCGTGGAATTTTTATCGATTCGTGGAACAAACGAACACGTGTTCCGCACAAATGTGTGGGACTGACTCAATGTTACATTAATTCAACTTTCATTCAGCGCAATGTAGTACAGTAAACCCACATTGAATTCCTAACTGGATTTCCTATCAAGACTGACTCCGCGTATTCACGACACAGCGCACAACTTCGTATTGATCCAGAATCGCGCGCGTTTAGGCGCAGATGTCAAAATTAATGCCTCGAATTATTAAAGCGCACTTACCTGCTCGAACTAGAGAAAGTTAGGAAACTTAATCAAGAGATTACTTAATCCCAATCCAGTGTTATCTTATCCCTCCCTTTATTCCGGAACATTCATTTGCAATGTCGTACAATGGCTACAAACAGAATTCAATTGATTCCCATACGAAGTGAAACCAAGAAAATGCAAAGCGTCATCAAATTGCCCCGAATTAGCAGATTAGTTTCCTTATTCCTCAAGCTCTCTGCAATCAAAATGATCTGCTAGATTGCTCTGTCAGCAATAGTTCCATAACAAACATTTAAACATTTAAAGTCGCACCGCCCAATAGCTGCTATATGCAACCAACAATACTTTATTCATTTGAAATCGCAACTCGCAACTATAAAACACAAATTACGATAACTTGATCATAAAATGTAATTATCACATTCCTGCTCGTTCGAAGATTACAACCTAGTTTAGAATTTGCTCTCACTGTTGCCATTGGCGGCTTCAACTCGAACAATGCCGTTTTGAATTCGCGGAGCGGGTTTCTTCGCTTTCGCACTGCGCACCACGTGGTTGCCCATTTTGGCGCCGCCAGCGAAATGTTCGTTGATCTGGCCCAGCGTCTTCCCCTCCGTCTCCGGCAGGAAAACGTAGAGAACAATGAATCCCAGAAGGGCCATGAGCGCGTGCATGAAAAAGGTCCCCGGCAGTGTAAGCAGATTGACGATGGCGAAGAATTCTTTGTTCACGGCAAAGCTGACAATGTACGTGAATGCACTGCACAACCCCGCAGCTGCCGCACGCGTTTCGGTGGAGAACACCTCCCCGACGAGTATCCAGGGTAACACGCGCAACCCCAGGTATGCCATGAAGGCGACCACGATGAGGCAGAGCAGCGGAACCCATCGGTACTGGCTGGTGCCATCGAGGTCCTCGAATGTGGTCGCATTGCTGAACATCAGGCCACTTTCGCCCCCGCCCCGATTCTCGATGACGAGCCGGGTGAGACCGTTCGCCTGCGCGTAAATGCCCACCATGGCGAATCCCACTCCACCCCCCAGAATCGAGATGAAATTCAGCAGGCGTTTGCCGGTGTAGTGGACCAGCGCGGTGGAGAAGATGCAGCCGAGAAACTCGACGCATCCCAGCATCACAGTGGCGTAGTATTTATCGATGGGCGCGCGCATACTCTGGAAAATCGGGACGGCGTACGTCTGCAGGGTGGTCATGCCCGTGACGTGCGTGATGAGGAATATGGTCGCGACGAGGCTGAACGGCCAGAGGAAGCTCTTCTGCGCGAACAGCTTGAGCGTGTCCAAGATGGTCGGCTTGCGCTTGTCCCAGCCGGGTTTCGGTGCGACCGTGACCTCGACTGGGGCACTGCCATTGCTGCTGGTGCCGTTCGCTGCACCCCCCTCGAACGCGGGATTATCATGCGCCTGCGCGCCGTCGCTGATCTTCACATCGCGATAAACCTGCTTGTATTCCGCCTCGATGTCCTCCAGGTCCGTCCATCCACGCAACCATGCCAGGGCCTTCCGTGCGTCCAGCAGTCGGTTGTGGCTGATGAGCCAATGCGGCGATTCGGGCACGAAGAAGAGGAACGTGAACGACAGCACGTTGAAAACGCAGCTGAGCAGGGCCACCGTGCGCCAGGCGAAGAAGGTGCCCAACAGGAACATGATCAGAACGCCCCCGATCACCGCCATGCTGCTGGTGGTCGAGAGGACGCCGCGCAAACGCGGTTGCGTGATCTCGGCCACGTAGGTCAGCACCTACAAACGTATTAAAGAGAATAAACACTCAGATTCAGAATGGGCAAGCAGAAAGTCTTCGTACCGGTGCTTCCAGGAAGCCCCCAGCCAAGCCGGTCAAGGCTAGAGCTGCAAACACTTGCCATTCGGCGCTGGCGAAGCGAAAGGTCAGCCAGGCGAGTACGAAGGGCACGTTGACTAATTGCATGGCGCGCTTTCGGCCGACCGCCTCTGAAACGGCGCCGGAAACGATGCTGCCCACCGGCACGCAGATCAGGTGAATGGATCCGATCCAGGTGAGGCCCTCCGCGCTGATGTTGAACGGCTCGTCCTTGTGCGTCAGGCCCGGAATGAGGATCGTCGGAAAGCCCAGCGTCATTCCGAACGCCATCAGCAAGATGTTCTTCACCGACACGGCCAAGATCTGCGGTAGCGCTTGTATCCATAGCGACTTTGATGGCTGGGATAAACCCATTGCCTCGTTGCTGAAATAATTAAAAATGAATTAACTCGAACGGCAATCGGTTATCCTATCGACTAGCATGAAATTACGAAACTGAGTTACGAAGAACTCATTGAATTTGACTTCCTCTTATTTCGGGTATTCGTCCAAATGACATGTCATTTGAAGCTATATTGTAGACTTGGTAAGCACACGATTAGGATTGATAATTGGTGGATTAGTACTGCTGCATTTTGGGCACGTGTACGTTCCGGACACGTGATGAACTTGCAGTCCATTTAATTCCTAATGAATACGTTTATGACACTAGATATCATTGTTATCGTGATCAATGTTAAATGGAAAGGAAAAAGCGCTTGCAATGACGTCAAAAAACAATTAAAAGTCATGCATTGGTGAATTAACTATAGAAACATGTTTCTCCTGCAAATCTACCATTACGCGCTAATTTATCGCATCATTTTATCAAATACCGCCAGTTAAAAAGTTGTCGATTATTAATAAGTTGCAAATGTATTCAGAGAGTAACTCTATGAATTAGAAAACTCTTTCGAGAATTCAGTAATTAAATTGGTAAAATACTGCGTTCCGAGTAGAAAAAACACAACAGGAATGAATAAATAAAAATTCGTGATGATATTACGTTGATTGCTGATAAAGTCATAACATATTTTTCTTTGATATCAATGTCGAAATTTAAATAAACTGGACTTTTATTGATATTACAGTGTAATTATTTGGCATTCATCGAGAACTAATTTTAATCTGAGAAAGTGACAATGAACACTGAAAATCCACGACTTCTGATTGCTTCATTATCACTAGAAGTCCGAATAGGTTTGAAAACCACCATGTTAGAGAAGTTTTAACAAAGATTGAAGGTAAAATTGCAACACCACTGAACCAATCCACAATAATGATGTTTACTACTGAAATCTATATTCATGCAACGTTCTTGATCTCTTTTGTATGTCATATTTCAACACAACATGTTTGAAATTCGAAATTCAGGCAACGGTGTCGAAATGAAGCATTACCTTTTGATCACCATCGTAGGTTGTTCAAATGCTGTTAATCCGCAAACGATGACGTCACATCATTCGCACATTTCCTACGAAGAAATATTTGGCTCGGAGTGGACAAGAAGTTGTTGAGATTGTTTGCGATTCGCGACAATGCGGTGAACAAAGCGATTTGTTTAAGCTGTCAATTATTTATCTCCGTCTCTCAATCTCCTTTTTGCTGCTGTTGGCCAAGGGGCGCTGATTATGCGCGCGACATTACACTGCAATGTGGGCCACCACCATTATCAAGCCATGGATTTCATCACCACAAATGGAGCGATAAAGGCGCGCTCATTTATGCACTATTCCCAATTATCGCTATCTCCACGGGCTTAATTATTCATGTCGATTGCTCACCACTACTCACCACTCGCGAGTCGACAAATAGACAAATAAGTCTCCCGATCGCGAATTAACTTGAGCATGCATCGCACAACGAACACTTTCCACTCAAATATAGGCTTAGCATTTCAATTATTGATATTTAAGCAAGTTGATTCATTGCGGAAGCATTTCCCAACAACAATCGGACACTATTGCACAACAGTGTGCCAACTACTCGGCGTGCGCTTCTAGATGATTGGCGATCTTGAAGAGTTTTCTGCTTTGATAGCCTTGTTTAATTTGAGCACGGTAGCGGTTGATGTCGTCAACAACTTAAGCCACTTTCTATTCGGCGATGAGCGCGCTCTGATTGAATGCTATTGTTGCTGTAACTCCAACTTATGCAGACTGCCATTACCAGCCGCCAGACACGCACACAATTCCCTTCCATTTTTTCAAAGTCATTATACATGGAAGTAGTCGTAATTCAACGTGTTTTCGCATTAACATTTCAAATATTTCAAATGTTAAAGCTCATAATCGCGCAACGATCAAATAATGCTATTTCATTATCGCGAATCGGGCAGTAAACAAACGTGGAAATTCATTTAAACTCACATTCGTGTTACAAACACCATTTATTGGTAAAATAATGGCTAGTTCCGTTATTAATTCGTTTCCACCTACAATGTCAAGTTTCAAATTGTTTGTAATAAACCTTGGGCCGAATTCGTTTTGGTAGTTTATTGCCTTTGTTAAATTTTTGTACATGTTCAGCATTTTTCTGCTGATGCTCAAATATTTAGTTACAATCATTCTTGAAGCGTTTTAACAGATAAGATGGCAGGTAATTGTGTTTGACCTTTTTCTTTTTGATCATTTCAAGTTGGCATTAAAGCTTGCATGCAATAACAGGATAATTGCGAAATTAATCTCAATTATTTGATGATGTATGATTTCCAGGCGGAAATCCAACAGTGTTTATTCGCATTATTGCAAAACTCTGGTCTCTGTTCTCTGTTGAATTAACTAATTTTTGTTGAACGTAATGGCAGCCTCTGCTAGCAAGCAGATGCCTCGCCGTAATTAAGCTATAAAACGTAATCATGGAAAATATAATGGTCGAGGTCATCTGAGGCATTGTTTCGCGGTTATTATATTTGATCTTGCTTCGCGTTTACGGCTGCTCATCCTTCATTATTGATAAAGGATTTAAAATTTATAGCTGCAATGTTTAGCGACCTCTTAGTGATAAGCCACAGACATCCGCTGGCTTCGCGTTGCGTCAGATGGCGCTGACCGAGTGCAATTTACCACTTTTGATGGGAACGTAGTCTGAATTCGTCAATATCCTGTATAATTAGCGAGTTCCTGCTTCGAATCTTATGAATTTGTTGCCAATTAGTTTTTGTTCGATTCAAGGATGACACAAATGAGACAAAAGTTGCAAATCATGAAAGAATTTCACGCTTGGGATCCGGCTCAGCCGCCTGTGGTTTTGGATTCGTGCCACGAATTCTGACTATTGGTAAATCGTGACTTGGAGCTCATTCTGTTGGTTCCGAAATTGCCAAACACCGACAACTGTAATGGGTCCACCGCCAGACTCTGGAATTCCCCGGGCTTGCCCGTTGCCCCATTTGCAGATGTTTTATTCATGGACACCCCGGCCTATCCCGGGCGGCAAGTGGCATGTAAAGTCAACGGAAAAGCACGGGGAAACCCATGGCCATGTCTGAGTTAAAGAGTCCATCACTGCCCCACTAAATCGCTGTAGCGCGCACCAGGGGGAATACAATATTAAATCAATGTTGAATTTGTTAAATTTGCAATTTTTGTATCAAAAACAAGCAATTTTTGCTCTCCAACTAAATGAAATTATGTCTCAAATGGATAGAAGAGGATAGAAAAGAGGGAAAAGCACTGATGTTGAGCTACTCGCCCAACTGTGCAGGCTGAGGAAGGAATGGCGAATGGCAGGCGATCATGCTGGTTGCATAATCGACACTAACACGTGCCTTCACAGGAAGGATAGATTGGCATTACATGCCTCTGTGATACCTAGACCGAAGTTTAACCGAAGCCGAAGCCACTGCCCGGTTAGGCATTTACAGAGGATCATGCTGGTCAAGGTATGAGTCTCGGCATTGTCTGGACTAGACTGCCATCTAGAAGGTACGGATTGAAATTGGGTTGGTGAGTCGTGGAAGAGCGCTGTACTGCAACCTGCCTTACATTTAAGATGCGTATACTGCCAGTATTTCCACTGGCCACTAAATAGTGAACGGTGACGCTGTGCTGGGGATCGAACCCGAGACACCCGGCCCAGTAGGCAACTACGCCACCACTCAGCCACCGAGTGGTTAGAGGTCTGAGAGTTTGGCTAGGTGTTAAGCCGAGAGTCATTTCGGAACCGAAATTAACTGCCATTAACCAGACCTAAGGCAAGGTCTAGGTCAGGCCCAAGGGGGTGTCGGTTTGAAGTGTCGTGCCCCGCCGTCTCATACTTGATATGGCATCGAAAATTCATTCCAGTGGGCATTCGTTCGGTAAACAATCATTGTCGAACGTTATTGACGTGGCATTGTCGTGAAAAGTATTGTTGTTTTTTTTCGCTATAACTTTCGAACCATGAGGTTTTTCCAATTGCCTTTCCTTCCACATTGTCCCAGGAGTACACGAAACATGCCCAATAATTCATTTCGATCACATTATTTGTAATTTAGGAGGAGATTCCATATATACATACGGACACACGAACAAATATTCATTTTTATATATTTAGATGACAACTTAATATGAACGATAACATTACAATAGCAATTAATAGAAATGGTCATTGGACAATTCACAAAACTTCTTGTAACTGGGCCGCGAATTGAAGCTATTCCTTCGATCACCAGTGAACGTTTTCAGACGAATTTGACCATTTTCGGCACTCACGTGATCTGGAGGACAATAGTACTTACTGCCGTCTTTATTCGTTAGCAATTCGTCCGTGGTATGGGACGCAAAGTAATTGCAAACTTCCTCGAGCGTCTTGCCCTCTGTTTCCGGCATCGTGAAGTAGAACAGAACAAGTCCAAGCAGCAGTATGACAATGTACACAATGATCAAGCCGTTTAGAGTGATTGCATGCACTGCGATAAAGTACAGCTTGTTGGCGAGGAAGCCGAAGACGTATCCCGTGCCGGCGGAAATACCGGAAGCCACCGATCGCGTTTCCGGCGTGTACACCTCGCCGATGAGCACCCAGGGAAGCGTCCTTAGCGAGCAGTGCGAGAAATACGTGTAGCTGAGCAGGCCGGTCGTCGGAATCCAGTTATGATGGTGGCCCAGGCCGCCATAGTGGTACACTGGGATCGTGACCAAACTGACGCCGCTCAGCAACATGGCGGCGAACGTGAGCCGCCGTTTACCGCATTTCCGAATCAGAGAGGCGCATGTGAGGCATCCGAGCAACTCGCAAATGCCCATTATTATAGTGGCGTTGTACTTGTCAATCGGGGCATGCAGATGGGCGAATATATCGACCGCATACGTTTGAATGTTGCTCATGCCGGAGAAATGGCGGATGAAGAAGACGCTCGTTATCAGACTGTACGGGCGAAGGAAGCTGCGCGTGGCGTAGCTCGAGCACGTGGATGCTGACCTTGTATTCGCACTTGTCGAGCTGCGAACACTGGTAAGCAGCCGATTGTACTCCTGCTGGACGTCTGCTGGGTTCAGCCATCCACGCAACCACGCCAGCGACCACTGAGCTTCCGCCAGGCGCTGCTTCTTCACCAACCACAACGGCGATTCGGGAATGAAGCACAAAAGATTGATGGCCACAACGGGCATGAAGAAACAGATCTGCGCCACGCTGCGCCAGTAGTACAGGCTGCCCAAGAGGAAAGAGCACAATGTGCCCAGGATGAGGAAGATTGTGCTGGAGGTGAAGAGAATGCCGCGCAAATTTGGTGTGGTTATCTCGGCCACGTAGGTCACTACGGGCGCTTCAATAAGACCGAGGAGGATGCCAATGGCAGCAAGGCCAGTGTAGAGGTGCCAGGTGGACGTCGCGTAGCGGAACATTATCCAGACGCAGGCCAGCGGCACATTCGCCATTTGCATGGCTCGCTTGCGCCCGAATCGCTCGCAGTAGGGGCCTGAGCAAAGGCAGCCCAGTGGCACGAATATCAGATTGATTGCACCTGTAAGCAGAACCCACTGCCACTGACTCCCGGGGGGCATCAGGCGAGCTGCGCACCTATCCATGACAGCTGCTCTTCGCTGAGGTGGAAGTCGCGATGCGAGTCCTCCAGGCCGCCGATCAGCACGGTGGGGAAGCCGAGGGTCATCCCGAAACCGATGAGCATGACGTTCTTCAGCGTGACAGCGAGTATTTGGGGCACATTCCGGCGAAGCGCCGACGTGCTGGACAGAATGCCGGCGAAGAATGTCTGGGCCTGTGTGCGGCTGCACAGAAATGCACAAATCAACTTCATTCTGCAATAATAGTTGTCATCTGCCTGATGAAGACACTGTTTTGTCGAAACGCGTTGCAACAGCAACTACAACAAAGCCTTTTAAACTCGACTTCTGCAAATTCGTTTGCTTTTCGTTATGGAGTTTAAACTATTAAATGCCACTTCAGACAACTATCATTCTGCAATAGCTGTATTGTCGTCATCTGGCGAGACGGGCACGATTGAAAGGCAAACGACAAATGCAATGCAATTAGCGGCGACGAATGGATTAATTATTTATTAAACATTGGCGAACAAATATTGTTGCTCACATGCACAGATCACGGTGTGGCGCTGTTTTCATTCTTGTCAACAATTAATCGTGCGCTGGCTCAACGGACACAGCGCACTGAAGCCGAATCGTGCAATATGCACTTGAAACAATCGCAATTGTCCCTACTTTGGACATGACAACAATAACAACAACATGAAGCGATGCCCATCGTCTGTGTTTACACTAGAAGTCAATGATGCGGAGAATCGCAAATCGTGAGCTCCCCTGCGACGTCTACAGTTCTTCCATTGCGCGCCTCCGCGCGCGCGCTCGTTGCGCGTGCGTTTCCGGTCGAATGGGCAATTGCCTCCAAAACAGGGCTCTCTCAAGGAACAATCCGTCTTCGTTCCGCAGCTCGTGCGCCGCATCTCCCCCGATGTGAAAATAGTTCAATGACAGCATATCGCGGACCGGCGCCCATTGCGTCCCTATGCGCCCGCCATCCGGGGTCGGGTCCCTGAAATATTGCAATCTCATTGCGCTTTCAATGGCTGCCTTCCTTCACGCACCCATAACGCGCAAAGTTTGTCCATAGCGCAGTCATCAGATCGGTGACGCGCAGATCCTTGGCGTCCTTGCGTTTATCGGGAAACAGCGTATCTCCCACCGGAAAAAGGTACTGCAACTCGTCAGCGTGGCAAACGCCGTAGTCGTTGACTTTGTCGCCGAAAATAGCGCTGAAGCTCGCGACGCCACGATGGGCGAAGAGGTAGTAGTATACCTTTCTGTCCGGGAAGTGCTTTAAGTGGAGGTAGGTGGCCAAATCTACGCCATGGTGGAACCAGCCATCCGTGTACATCTACGAACGCACGGCCGGAAATCGAGTGATTGCGAATGCCTTACATCAGTGTTTCCCCTTTTTTTTTTGATCCGTATACACCGTACCGATATTGTTGGTTATCATAGACCCCTTATTGGTGCAACGGACAAGCATGGGGAATACCCGAGTGTCCGACCTTTGCGGTTATCTGTGGTATTATTTCAATTACTTCTTATTTGCTATATTTAGCAGTATTTAGGCCCAGGTAACGAACAAGGATGGAGAATACCCATCTTCGAGCAACGGTTCCCCGGGTATTCCCTGTGATTGCATGTTCCACCCATGAAACCCCATCTCGTAGACCCCTAGAGGTCGATATCGACCACTTTAGGAATCACTGGCTTACATTGATGACTTCTTGGCGCGTCTCGTTGTCGGCAGGTTGGCTGTGCAGGTAGAAGTGCCGAATTTGGCGCGAAATGGCGTCCGGATCATCAGCGAGCTGATGGTACTGCAGCGATACCGCTAGGTTGAAATCAATGTTCGCATTCAATTGTTCGAGCAGTTGAGGAATTCCATACAAGGCTGCGAATGCGAACCTCGCCGATGAGCTGCGCCTTTCAGCGCCTTTCCTCGCCTACTCACCTGCCACTCGCAGCGCTCCGTCGTCCTTATTGATGCCATTCATCCACGGCACATTGTGCACTTTGCCATCACGAATTAGGTTCGCCGGAAAGTCGGTGAGGAACGCGCCCGTATGAGGCGGTTCCTTAGTGGGCCGGAAAGGAATCATTGGATCCATATCCCAGAGCTGGCCAGTCATCTATGTTACCAGTTCGCTCCAATTCCCATGCGACGGACTTACCATGAACTCTTTGTCCAGGGCTGCAATCTCCAACGCGTCCTTCTCACGAAGACACTCGACCAATGCCGACGAGTCCTGCAACTCTGGGCAATGTAGCAGTTCGCCCAGCTTCCTCGCTTGCTGTCTTCCATGGCCTTCGTGTCCGCACGACCAGAGACACAATGCCGTCCCGCTCTGGGAGATCGCACGATGGAACAGGCCGTGGGTGAGGGGAGACATCATGTGCAGGTGAACACTGGCGCCGCCAGCCGATTCCCCGAAGATCGTTATCGAGTTCGGATCGCCACCGAAGCGCACCGCGTTGTCCTTGACCCATTGCATCGCGAGCACCTGGTCCTTGAGGCCATTGTTGCCGGGCACCTCAAGATCGCCAGTGCTGAGGAAGCCCAGCGCTCCCAAGCGGTAATTGGGAATGACCAGCAGCACGTCCTCGTCGAGGAGTACCTCGGGTCCATAGTAGTCATGATTGCCCGCACAGGCGAGCCATCCACCTCCGTGAATGAAGAACATCACCGGAAGCAGATGGCCGGCCTGTGCCCGCTGGGGCCGGTACACGTTCAAATAGAGGCAGTCCTCGTCGCCTTCGACAACTGGGCTGCGCGTGTAGATGTTGCGCTGTGGGCACAGGGCGTGCGGATTGGACGCGTCCAGAATGCCCTTCCAGCTGGTAGCTGGCACAGGTGGCTAGTAAATCCAGTGTCGCCATTAGTGTCACGTTCATTCTAGCATATTGCTAACACAATTACGCAGTGTTTGTAAACTAGAAAAACTGGATACGGTCATAATGGATGCAATCTACAGCGACAAATCAATCATTTGCCCGAGGTGTCCATCGTTACCGGAATCCACTGTGTTTACAACGTATTCTATCGAATGTTTTAATTGGCCAATTGCATACTAATGCCGATGCATTAATTGCAACGCAATGTTGATTTCTACATCCACATAAACTCTACATTCGTTCCCAATTCCAACAAGACTATTAAGACCAGATGTAATAACATGGAATTCCACCACTAATTGCGGAAAACTGGAGTAGGTACCTTAAATCGCAATATCCCCAGCGGCGCTTTCGCATACGGAATGCTCATAAACGCATCCAGATTGCGTCCCTTTTTCGTCTTCATCGAGGTGCCGCGAACGTAGCCGCCGTGGGTCTGGACCACCAAATCGCCTTCCGCCGGATGAGTATCGGTCGCCCTAAGGTGGTTGTCGCTACCACTACCATTCCCTAAGAGGGCTAATGCCACCCAGAAGATCGAAACGTTTCGAACTAAGACGCGCATTTCACTTCAAACGCCGATAACGTGCGAATGAAATCCAGAAACACGGCAGCAGACCTAAATACGCCGTACCCGAGCGCATTATTCGAATCGGAGTTGTTTGTGGTTACCAGAAGCATTGGAGAACTAGTTCGAGCACAAACCATACTTTTCGGTGGAAAAACCTTAGTATTTATCGATAATCTACGCTTGGATTGACTACTGACTGACTGGTCGTGTGTTTGCAATTGCAATTTTGCAATCGTGCAAGTGAAAGGTATTTGAATAATTGCGCGTATTTCTCGTTGCTGAATAATTTATTCGAATGGCCGCGGGCAGCATCCGCCACATCAGCCAGCAATCTGCAGCGGGCTCTCAGAAGAACTGCGTCTGCGTTACCACCTTGTACAACTCGGCGCGCTTCTCGGAGCGGGTGCGCGGCAGATTCTTCTGCCTCCTGGCCATGGGCGGCAGCGCCACCACCACGTGGTCGTCGATGATGCGCTCCTTGGGGATGTCGGCCACCATCAAGGCGCACGTGTAGTTGCCCGCACCCGGGTCGCTGAATATGAGCTCGTTCGCCTGATCCCGCCAATTGGTGTAGCTGACCTCTTGCACCAGCTGGCGGAGAGCGATCTGTAGGTATGGTGGCGCATCGAAGGGAAACGGCGCTCACCTTGAATCCCAAGCGCTTCGCCAGCTTCTGCAAGCTGTACGAATTGAAGATGCCCACGGCGAAATGGATGCCGAGTGATCGAGCCACATCCAGGCCGACCCG
Source organism: Labidoglobus nevermanni (assembly GCA_025447835.1). Lineage (NCBI taxonomy): Eukaryota > Metazoa > Arthropoda > Insecta > Coleoptera > Staphylinidae > Labidoglobus > Labidoglobus nevermanni. The sequence goes on along the minus strand of JAOEHK010069850.1, from coordinate 1,380 downwards.
CATCAACTGGTAGGCCAACTCTGCAGGAAGCGAGTACGATAGGTCAGGGAGCCTTTCTGGCCCATACTCACTCCTGTGTCTGTACTCCTCCTTCATGCAGAGCAGATAATAGCGCAGGAACGTGTCGCAATTGAACGTTTTGAACACGTCCACACTGCGATTGAGCACGCTCTGAATGCCCATGTACTTCTTGCGCGCTTCGCCCTCCTGCAGAATGGTGCGACTAAAGACGCAGTCATAGTCCTTCTGGCGGGAAACGTGCAGTAATAGCGCGCCAGCAAGGACCTCATTCTCGGCATCTGAAATGCGAGCAGCATTCAAACGCCCGTTCCACCGCTCTCTGCTTGAATCGCTACTGATCGCAGCGTATAAATACGGTCCGCGCATCCCTTCTTCTACCTCCCCCCACCTGCACGCTACGCGCGAGTCCAGGCAGTATAAAAGGACGCACCGTCGACGTGGACGATCTTAATCGACGTGGTGTCCCGCAGGGTGAACATGGCATGGTCCAGTGTCGATTTTAATGAGACAGGGTCATCCAGGATCTCGGTGTTGCGGCCCATTATGTCGTTGGGCAGGAAGTGTTCCTTGATCATCTCCAGCACTTCGTCGTAGTCCGGCTCGGTGATGTCCAGTATGTTAAATCCAGAGTCCAGCTTCGCCCATACCACCGGCTCCGTGTACTTGGTGGTCGTCTGCAGCTTCTCCTCTTCATCTTCGGTCTCCTTCAGCGACTTGAAGATCTCCTGCTCAATGCGAAACCTGCGGCTCATTTCGCCCCCTTCAAATTCATCCCAAATGAGTGACAAACATTGACAGAACGATCACGGTTCCATTCCCTAATCAAATCTCTCTCTCTCTCTCTCTCTCAGACACACTCCGACACCGTGACAAGGTTCCTACTCTACTCCTCCAGCCAGATGGACTAGCGGACAAGTTACAGAATGAACGTTCGAATAAATTCCTTCTCTTAAGTTACAGAATCTTGCTCAGGTGGTAAATTCAACGTCTCAGAATCTAGAATCTTCATGGAACATGGAGCCTGGACTCATCCTCCTCGTCATAAAGCTTAGAATGCTATATTGGTCCTGAGTTGATGGCAGGGCCCTCGTTTTAAGTAGGGCGTGACATTCAGTTCCACCTGGTAGTGGACTGGTACCTTCCTTTGGCATGGATGCGCATCCCCTCTTCTACCTCCCCCCACCCGCACGCTACGCGCGAGTCCAGGCAGTATAAAAGGGCGCACCGTCGACCTTAACGATCTTTCATCGACTCGTACTCCAGATGGCGCTTAGCCATCAATGAGACAAAGTCAGAAGCCATCAGCTTCTCGCGAAAACTCTCCCTCCCCCCGCCGTTAAAGGTCAACTCCAAGGAAAT
>JAOEHK010069839.1:0-18524 GCA_025447835.1 Labidoglobus nevermanni | reverse complement strand
TATAATGTCATAGATGCAATAGAACACATAGGTCTTTCTGGAATGAAGTAACACAAGAGTCTTTTAAAGGAGCATGGTAAACATATGGCCAGATCTAAGCAGGTAGGAGGACAATTGGAATTCTTCTGTTGATATGAAGGAAATAGTCGAAATTGCAAAACAAACTGCCTTAGATGGGGCAAATGTGGAAGACCACGAAGAAATTTCACAATACACAGAAAGTCTTTTGAAGGAGGAGCTTAAGTAATAAGTAGATAAAAATACGAAACTATTGAACATAGAGATTCTAGTGAAGAGCAAAGAGAAATATCCACAGAATTACTAAATACTAGTTTAGCGACTATAACAGAAGTTACGGATTAGTTTGTCGCAAATGATATGCACTGGTAGGAGCTAAAAAGCTTGATGATGAGTCAGGCTTAGATGATGAAACATTAGAATTTTTCATTGGTTTTGTATCCGATATTCCCCTATCCCTATGGTTTACATGTTAAAATGACCCCGCTTAACGCTTTTTCGTTTAACGCTCAGCTGTGCTGGAACGTATCCCGAGCGTAAAGCGGGGCCTTAGTGTATTAACACGTTCATACCTCTTCTGCTTCTATGCAGCAGGTCTAAACCTGTTCTTCCACATTTTCAGAGAACACCTCTGCAGGATTCTTAGAGCTATTCTTGAGGCACAATTTACGACATCATGTTACGATCAAAAATAAGCGTACTGGAACCTGGGCATTTGCCCCTCCAAAGTTGCGTATCCTCAAGGTTTCTATTAAATACCTTTGCGATACCTTCTTGATAGGCGGTTATTCGTTTAATTATGTTAAGGCAGTGGGTAATCAAGGTAATCAATCATTCGCCTTCTTCCTTTTTGCTACTGCGTTTGCTTCCAATTTGAGCAACTATTGAGGACTGTAAAGAAAATATGAGAAACAATTGAGAAGCATTGGCACTGCAACAATCCTAAGTATCCAAGTGGAATGATGCCCAAAACCATGTCATCGGTTATTATCACTTGTTGTCAACTGGTGTTTTGTCAATTTGATAGAAATTCTAGAAATTCCCAATTCTCTTGCGGCAAAATCAGGTCGAAATAAAGAGCCGGAGAAATGTTAATTTCCGCCGTTGATAATGTGCTGCACTTCATCGACCTCTGCACCCACCAGCAGGTCTGTTCGAAGCAATTCGTCTGCGCTGGCGAAGTTCGCAGCTTTTCCATCAATTGCACCGACGAGTTCCTCTTCTGTTTGATAGCCAAATGCGAGCCTAGCATTCTGAATGTACAAAATCCCTTCAAAATCAAGATAACGCAGAGTGTGGACGCGCTGGACTCGATCAGTGTCGGCCGGTTTCAGAATAGGAATCGCGCCTCGCTGATAATTGGGACCGACTTGTCCATTGTAGCGATTTACAATATTCTCAATCGCGCCGTTATCAAAGTCCGCTCCCTCCCTGGCCCTGTGGTCGACCTAGACCCCAATCATACCGACGACCACGTGGGCGTCGCATGTGGAAAGGGGCAAATCTTCGTCCTACAGGTATCGGACCTCGACATCCTGCATACATTCAAAGGGCACAGCCTGGCTGGCTCGTTGCGATTCCATCCGACGACCCCGAACATCCTGGGCATGCATGACCGCGATGGATACCTGCGGGTCTACAATACCGCCAACCCCGAGCAGAAGATTGTTAAGAAGGTGCCTGGTGGTATTCGCGCCTTTGATTTCATTCCTAACAATGAGCATGTGGTCACCGTGGGCAATGGTAACAAATGCTCGATATTCAACATTGAAACCGACGAGTTCGTCTTCCATCACCATCTCTCTGCTGAGCCGGTTTGCGTTGCCGTGTGCAACAACAATTTTGCGCTCGGGATGGACAATGGTTGCATACATTTCATTGATATTCGGAACTACCTCACACCTTGGCGGACAGTGCAATGCTCGGAAGGACGAATTACAAGCTTGAAATTTGTCAATCGGTTTGCCTTCCAGGACAAGGCTCACGGGGCGAATGCAAGCGGAATCAAAATGGAGCGCACGGTCAAGCGGCCAAACGGCCAGTCGATTGAAAGCAAAAACAACACGGTGCTTTTTAAGGATGCAGATGACAGCATTCTGCACACCATTAAGAAGGAACTCATCGCCAATGTGTACGGGGCAATATCGGAAGTTGAAAATCGCATGAAGCAGCAGGTGGATAACCTAAAGACCTATGTGCAGGGCGAATTTGATAAAATGGAGAAGCTGAATGATCTAGCATGGATGAAAGTCTACAAGAATTCATTCGACGTTGGAGAGGACTCTAAATGAGAATCGTTAATGACTTGTCTATTTATATCTTATGTATATGCGTACAATTTTCTGACCCATATTAACCAGCAAATGGTAGCTTTTCGAAATGTGAATAAATCTCATGTTTAAGGATACTTGGGTCGTTTGCGATTCGTATATATAAATGTAAGATTAACTAGTTTAGGAAGGGATCTGAAAGCAAAATGAAGATGTCGTAATTAGCATTAAGGATAAGGATGCGCTGAAAACCAAAGGCCCGAAATCAACAGCAAGCTAAGCTGTTCCTATCGCCATCCAGAGCTAAGGAAAATCATAAGCCTCTTTACTAGTTGACTCATCCACTTGAAGAGTAAGCGTAGGGGGGGCGGAAACGGTCCGCCATATCCTATGCCCATGCAAAGGAATTTTTCACATCCCAAAATGCATATGGACGAGGAGCAGCTTGGTGTCCTCGGACCTAACGGCAATGCCTCCAAGGGTACTATAGAATTTCCTTCAGAAAAGCAGCGGGAGTCATTTGGATTTTAAATTAGATGGTCACAGTACAATAGGCCTTTGAGGCCGCGGTGCTTGTGGCGAAGGGTGCCTACAGACCTCCCTAATAATAATAAAAACAGCTAGCAGGAAAAGGTCAAGAAAAAGGTATAGAAGGAAATTGTTACTGATATTAAACCTTGTTTCATTTTGTTTGTATGTTTAGTTTAGTTAGAAATTAGTAAATAAATAAATTATGGCAGAAAGCATGAGGATTTTTTAGTCGGTACACTTTGTAGAAGGTGTTTCCACACATGCGTTCCGGCACAGGTCGATTTTCCAACTATTCGAGCTGAGTCCTCAGATTTCCTATTTATAAATACAAATGCAGGCATAGTCATTAAACTCGCTGTGGATGCAATTTATCAATTTGCACAAGAACTTCGCAACTATGGATAATTGTCGTGAAACAACACCGGAGAGCTTCGCCGAAGGGTTGGATGGTCTGGCAGTGAGCAAGCCTATAAAGCGATCGCCTCCAAAGCACCACAACAATAACTACACTGCCAACTATGTTCCCGTGAGCATTTTACCAAGCTCCGATGCCAAACTAACTGAGTTGGCACTAAAAGGACGCAAGACATTTGCTTTCTGGACTGTGGTGGGCCTATTGTTCATCCTTGCCATTGGCAATCTGCTCCTGACCATGTCGATCCTCGGCGTACTTCATCTTGGCCAAGGAATGCAAAGTCTTGAGCTAGTACCTGAGCATTCAGCCATAAAGCTCTTTGGCAATACGGAACTCAACGAGATTTACAAACGCGATGGAAAACTGGAGAGCTTCGCCGATTTCCCATTAGACATCAGTGGTATCGAAGGCAGCGTGGTATTCAAACTGCTCATTGAAGGTCGGCCAGTGCACAAATTGCTCATGAACAAGCACGGCATCATCTTCCGCAATACAAGCTACTTCCACGTGAAAACCGATAGCGATGAGATGATTGTGACCAGCCACGAACCCACCTGGAATGTGGAGCGTCCCATGAGCAATCTTCAGTCGAGAGCAATGCATGCAAACCGGGTAGTCGCGCCATTGAACGACGATCTGCAGTTGGAAGGCAGCAATGTGCATTTACGTGGTTCGGAAGGAACCAAATTGGAAAGTCGGGATGTGCTCGTCACAGCCGACCGGGACATCTACCTACAGTCCCTGAATGGCTCCATTGTTCTGATTGGGAAGGACGGCGTTCATTTAGACCACAAAAAGCTGCCGATTTTCATGCCAAAAGCGAGCGATCAGCTCACGATGCAATACAAAGTGTGCGTTTGCATGCCGCAGGGAAAACTCTTCAAGGTTCCAGTGACACGAGACAATGGCCGAGTTTATTGCGACCGCATCAATCTGCAGCAGTTCAATCCCTGCTTGTAAACAAGAGGGGAGAAATACATCAATGATTACAATTATGCCTGGGTAGTTTCTATGCCCTCCTTAGTCTCCCCCTCCATGTCCTCATCGCCATCCTCGCCGTCTTCCTTCTTCTCCAAGGGCGACACGTCCACGCCTTTCCAAATGGACATCTCTTTGGCGATGGACGAGTTGCCCTTCAAATTAAGAGCAAACTAGAGCAATGGCTACAATTATGCCTCGACAGTTTCTATGCCCTCCTCAGTGTGACCCTGGATGTTCTCATCGCCGCCCTAGTCGTCCTCCTTCCTCTCTAAGGGCGACGCAGCCATTCCGCCCCAAATGGCCGTCTTGGCTGTTGAATATTTGCATATGAAACGGTCTGGTTGCGACAAATATTTCAAATTGTAAAGATACTCCCCACCCAAGCAAGTTTAGAATCCGAGTATCACTCCAGCTAATTCTTTCAGCTCACTTTGGTTCTAACCGTTGCAGGTGTTGAACGTGTTTGTACCTGTTAGAAATAAACGTCAAAGTAAAACCACAAACATCTCTGTTTTATTTGCACCATACACACTCTGTCTGGATGTAGAATTTTCTACTCGTATCATTGGCGATGGGGAAAAAAATTAAAGTGTACAAAGCGGTGTTTAAGCCGACGTTAATATACGGGGCAGAGTCATGGAATCTTGGAAGAAGAGAATGGACAGAATCAGAAATACCGATGTCAGAGAAGAACTGGGAGTGGAAGCGATAAGCAAGGGCATTGAGACAAGGAAGCTGGGATGGTGGGGCCACCTAATAAGAATGAACGAAGCCAGACAAGTTAAACAAGTGTGGGAGGCGAGAAGCAAGAACAGGCGAAGAGGCGGGCCAAGGAAAACATGGAAGCAAAGTGTTGAAGAAATCATTGCGAAAAAGGGCATAACAGCAGAGGAAGCCAAGAGACTAGCGAGAAACAGAAAGGAGTGGAAAAGGTTCATACAAGAAAGTTGAGTGACAAGAGACATTATTGTAAATAGTCGAACGTAACTAAATGTATAGCTATAAGGAAATGAATTGTAAAGAACACCTACATCAACTAAGTTGGTAGATGGTGAAATAGATATATAATAATAATAATCATTGGCGATGGACGAGTTGCCCTCCAAACCAAGAATGTACTTGTAGCCCGTGAGCATTTTACCTAGGCCCTGAGAGAAGCCTATTGAGTTGGCACTAAAAGGACGCAAGACATTCGCTTTCTGGACTGTGGTGGGCCTATTGTTCATTCTTGCTCACCATGCCGATCCTCGGCTTGCTGCACCTGGGCCAAGGAATGCTAGTACCTGAGCATTCAGCTATATAGCTAATAGGGAACTGAAAACTGGAATTTCACCAATTTCCCACGATCCAATACAAAATGTGGGTTTGGATGCCGCAAGGAAAACTCTTCAAGGTTTTATTGACACAAGACAACTGCCAAGTTTATTATGACCACAATAATCTACAGTTCAATCCCTGTTTGTAACCATTGTGGGGGAAAAATACATCAATGAGTAGAATTATGCCTCGGTAGTTTCCATGCCCTCCTCAGTGTCACCCTCCATATCCTCATCGCCATCCTCGTCGTCTTCCTTCTTCTCCAGAGGCTTGTCGTACGCCTTCTCCAAAGGCGACACGACCACGCCGTCCCAAATGGACATCTCCTTGGCGATGGACGAGTTGCCCTCCAAACCAAGGATGTGCTTGTATCCGCCATGAGATAGGACCCGGAGCAAGGTTTGCGCCGTCAAGCAGCACATATCCTGCTGTTCCAATGTCATCGCCGTGTGGATACGAAGGTTGCCGCCTTCACAAGGATCCGTAATGCCAGCGCTGCCAGGCAGGAAGAGTCCAGCAGCGAGCAGCTGGAAGACGCGGCGGAAAGCGAGGTTGATGGGCACGGCTTGACGACTGGGATTGTTCATGATGGCGAAATGGGCGAGCAGGTCGAGCATCCACGGCGTGAGCGCATCGAAACCTTCGAAGCGCGAGCGCAGGTCGCGCAGCAATCGGATGAGGACCTTGATGGACGAATGATGGGCGTTCTCTTCGAACCAGCGACTGTGGCGGATGGCTGCCAGGTGGCTCATCATGATCTTCGAGTCCAGATGGATCTCGGGGTCCAGTTTGCGAATGTTGTGGTGGACAGTGGTCACCATGACCCTGACCGTTGCGAAACTGTTGCAGATCTCGATGCCGCGCTCGTTGACCGCATGCGTCAGCGATTCGCCCTTGTTGATCACCTCGCTTTTCATGAGCGTCTTCAGGTCATCGCGTACCTTGTTGCCCAGTGCCTCAACAGCTTCCTTAGTCGGCAACGTCTTCAGGATGACGACAATGTCGGCCACATTGTGGCCGGTGACCATCGTGGCTTTCTTGAACGAACCCACTTGACGCACCTCCTCCAATTGCTGAAATTAAGCACAATCGTTCAATGCGATTCACTTATTGCTTTGGGGGACGAAACTTACACAAGCATCGAAGGTTCCCGGAGCAACAACCAAATTGTCCAAAACCGTTTGGATTTTCGTGACCAAATTCAGAATTGCAGATTGCTCAGCGGCCGTAGGGGATAGGTCCGAGTTGCGCTTCAACAAGGCCTGGGTGAAGGCGGCTTCGTCGTTGGATGGCTTAATTTTCGGAAATGTTGATTCGGCCAGGGTGAGGTCGAAAGGGTGGCGAGGCAGGAAGATCTTTGGCTTGTACACATGACGACCTACTCCACGACCAATCCCACGACCACGCATATTACCTCTGGCCATTCAGATAACTTATTCACACGATTATTTCGTCACTAATTAATCTATTAGCTTAGGAATAACGACTATTTGCCGACTGTTTAGGTTCTGCTTAACCTCATTATTAGATTTCGTTTATAGTGTCGCCATCTACGATGTGATTTTAAGGATATAAAGATGCATTTTAATCTGATTTTAATGTAATTTATTAATTGTTTATGACTAGAGGCAGTGACGAGGAATTTAGTAATGTTAATGTTATTATGATTGTATTAAGCTCATGAAGGGGGCTACGATGGAAAAATAGCTAGGTTGATAGAGCCCACCGTACAGTATCTACTGAGGTCCTATTTGTCCTTGCGGGGCAAATCCTACTGGACATTCTTGCGATGGGGAGAGAATTAGGGAAGCAAGAACGGGATAAGAAGGGTCGCAAGAGCGACTGCATTAAAATGGTAGGACCGGTGGGACAGAAGCAAGGTGGGACAATGGACCTACAAGCTAATACCCGACATCAACAGGTGGCTCGACAGACCTAACAGCAATGTCAATACACAAATGACGCAGATATTAACAGGGCATGGATGTTTCGCAAAATATTTGCATATGATACTTATATTATACTTATAAACAAATCATAAAACCAATTTGGTCATACGGCATACAACTATGAGGATTTGCTAAAGAAAGCAATATTAATATAATTCAAAGAATGCAAAACAAGTTTCTAAGAGTTATAGTAAATGTACCATGGTCTATAAGAATATAAGAAACAAGGATCTGTATCGTGATCTACAAATCGAAATAGTCTCTGACGAATCTAAGAGGTTTGCCACCAAGCATGAAGATAGACTTCATAAACATTCAAATATTGAAGCCCTCCACCTCCTGCTCTCAGAACAGGATGTCAGAAGGCTGAGGAGGAAGAAGCCAACTGATTTGGTTGATTATAATTATGCCATCTAATTCAAGTGCGCCATTGAGAGCGCTTGTTGTTCGCTATTCACCACAATTTACGCAATTAATATCAATGTTTGGTCTAAGACCAGTTCTAATGACGAATAAGCAAAAAAATATGATAACGAAGCTCATTCCGGTGTAAATATATTTGCTGTTTATGTCAATAAAAAAAACTAGATTGATTATCACTGATATAAGAACTGTGTTTGCAGTTCTGATGATGGTCTCAGACCGAAATGTTAGCGGATATGAGAATGATCTGAGAACGAAGTAAATCAATATGGTGTTTGAATAGTCATGAGATATTCCTTTAATTTAATATCAACTTCATTGAAAATCATTTTGCATTTGAAACTCATTATTTTCTTGCATTCGCGAATAGTTTTTTCGCTGATAATGCGATAATATCGTTGGGATCAAGCTTTTAAATCCAGAATTAATTAAAAATTGTGCTGCACTCAGTGTCTTCAGGAAGACATTTAATCTTCGACTTGTGATATGCAATAAAAACAATACCCACTTTGGGGACATCACATTCACATTAGATGTGAAAGAGAATAGATATTAGAAATTATGTTGCTGCGGTAGACTTTTTAATCAATAACATGATTCTAATTTTAGAAAAGTATATATATTCATAACCAAATTAGCAATCAAAAATGAGAAAGCATACGAATTATTAATAGCGAAATCATTTTTCAAAAACAACACTAAAACTGTTACGTTTTGGAAAAAAGAACTGCTTTAATATTGTTTAATATGCAAATATAAATACATGATGAAAAATGATGATTTTCATGAAAATCTACTGAACATATTGTACATTTTTTCGCTTCGTTAAATTATTGCATAGTTTGTTGATTCCAGTTTAGCTCAATGAACACAGAGTTATTTAACGCTTTTCGTTCCGTTTTATGCTCCAACGAGATAATTTTTCTTTCATCAAATTGGAAGCAGAGAGATCAAATAAAAATGGGCCCAAATGGGAATGTTTCACAATTGCTCGTATAACTTTGCTGTTTTTGTATCGATGTGTGCTTTCAGAAACATGCCTTTTAGCGATCAAATTTGCTCTGTACCAGAATTATCATTTTGAACACCACGGCACATTCCAATGCTATTCATTGATATGTAAATTAAGAAATCAGCTGTTTTCGTTTTACTATTCACATATAATCTGCAAACATTCGTATGAGATTTATCTCTATACTCTATTGAGATTTATCTCCTGTTGTTGAATCAAAATCATATTTCGCATGCGTTAAGTGAGGCTTCACTTATCGATATTTTTACATTAAATTCTGGGATATTTAAATGACAAGCCGCCATTTTGGAAACAATCTGAACGGATATTTACAGAGATTAAGGGCAAATGCACAAATGTACGATAGTAAAAAGCTGATGGGAAACCCATCTGTGGGGCTGACTGCTTGGACAGGCAGTTGGAGGCAATGCTATCCTCGACCCACCCACTAAACCCCGGCCTTATGCTATGGCTGTTCTCTGGCTATATGCTAACTAGCTGCTAAACCTGGAGGCGGAAAAGAATAGTCAATCCCAACTTCGAGGGGGAAATATCTAGTCTGATTAATCTGCGAGGTAATGCTGGGTTCGCGTGACCCACCACTGAAGGGGCATGAGTTTTTCGCGAGTTTGTCGCGAATCTTAACTGTTAGGGTAATTCCGAAGGTGCTTTCACGATGTACCTGGTGACGCCTTTGAGGCGTCAGGGCTTTGTAAAGATAGGCAGTAAGTGGCCAAACTGCGGACTCAGGATAGTGCCTCTGAATGGAAAGAAAGCAATTTCATAAAGAAATCCTATTAGTACGCCGTCTGCATTTGCAATTAAGCAAAAGCAACAAAGTGAAGTTGAAGATAATAGAGATGAATCACTGGCGCAGATTTACAGGAAAATAGAGATTGGTCAGGCTTAGAAAGAAGGAAATTGGAAGTGGATTCGTCATATCCGAAGAATAAGCAAAGAGATGGATGATCGATCGAGTAAGAAATAATGCTGTTGATGGTGAGCAAAACAATCACGTGAATAACGTAAAGCTGCAATGCAAATCAATAAGAACGGCACTAACGCCAGCATCCATCAAACATCATGCACAGCATGCACATTAATATTAAATATGTCTTCAACAGACGACGGCTGCCTGCTTGCCTCAGGAGACTTGTGTCTCCTGTTAACGACATGCGCTTCCTAACCGCCAGAAAGTCGTGTCGCCAACCAACGGCAGGGACATGCAGAGTAACGTCTCGCCGAGTTCCTCATCCACTGCCGCCATTCAAATCGCATGTCATTTCTGTCGCTCCATCCGGTTGGCATTCCGCCGACCCTCGTCGGCTCATGGTTTGCGATATTATGCGATTCTATTGAAACGCCAAGTGATTTTCTCTCATCGCGTATAGATTTACATTCCCACAGCCATTTTGCATCGTCACATTTCTGTGCAGTTCACTTCGATGGCATTTCCAAATAAAATTTTAAAGGCTCCGCTTGCAAATCCCTTATCATATCATTCTAGACGTCCATTGCTAAACCACTCAAATTCGATTCATGTCAATGTGACGGGGATCTGCAGGGAATGAATACAAGAATATTCTGTTAAACAGGGGAAACTTGGATCGATTTAACGTTGGATTTTCTAGTGGAGGAGCAAGCGTTGCATGGATTTTATTACTAAACTTCTACTTTGGGAACACGAAAGATTCACTCATTACATGGTAGACATAGCGTTCAAGGCGCATGCGCAGAATCCGACGTTGAGCGATATTTGAGTGCCATTTATGTGGTTTTCTCCGCTTTAACTTTCAAACCATGAGATTTTGCCAATTTTATCCACTTCCACATTGTCCCAGGAGTACACGGAACATTTCTAATATTACATAACGATGAAATTACTTATATTTTAGGAGGAGATCCCACACATACACAAAGTGGGACGAACGGACACATACATTCATTCTTATTCATATAGATTATATAGATCCTGACCTTGCTTTAGCGATTGAAAGTCTGCAGGAACATTAGCAATTTTGAGCAAATAATTATGATTTCGTTGATGGAATTATATTGTTATTGCTTAGATAGTAACCTAACCCAACCTAACAGTAAGTAATATCGAGAATGCTGGGAAAGAAAGTGAGTGCAAACTTAGTTTCCAAACTGATAGAAAGTCGAATTCTCGACGTGATCTCTTGATTTAAATGGACACGGAAATGATGGATCGGAGTTGTATTTTTCGCCATAACTTCGGAAATAATTTGACCTATCGCCTAAAATTACATACTAGGAATGTAACTTACATTAGTTGGACAAGCTGATTAAAAATTGAATACGGGTCCGACGAAATGGAACGCGAAAGAAAACGTGAATAATGAAAATATTAATCTAGCAGATGGACCGGAACGAATTTTCCCAGAGATTAATTCTGCAATATTGTGAAACGTCAAAGTTGGCCGAAAATCGCCAAAAGAGAGGTAAAGAGCGACGAGTGCAAAGTGAGATCTGCTGGAAATCCATTACAACCCCGAAGGAGCAGACAGCGTTCTTCAACTTCATAAAGATTTTGCTACTTGTTTGTTTCTCTTTCGTATTTTTCATCCATTAGTAATATAAATTAAACATCAAGCAAGCACTTACCACTTGTTTCAGTTTTCAGAAGCAGAAAGTTTCTGTTTCATTAAAACAATGAGAAGTAATTACGGATTAATTACGAATTATTTCATTAAACCTAGTGAAGTGCATTGATAAGCTGAAAGTCCTTCACAGTATGCGCTACTTCTATCGTTTTTACACCTCTAAACAATTGTAAAATCATTCATACTCCCGTTTTCCAGACCAGGCAGATCAAACAGCTGTCTGAATAAATGAACGCCAGATTGGCAGGGAAGGTGAAGGAGGCTTTTCAACTTTGATTAGTCGCCTGCAATGTCTACCGCAAAATGAATCCATAAAAGCCGACTCCAGACGTCCTGTACGAGTTCAGCCGAATGTCGGATACAGTGACGAAGGACGAGGGTAGTGGAGATGGCAGCGGCGACCCACTGGAGGCCAATAACCGCAGTAACAATTGCAAACAGTCTATCGTCCTCCTCGCATTTCATTTGGAATTCTGGCTTTACTAGGATAATAGCAGGATGAAAAATTTCAGCATCATTACGCCTCGGTCGGGCGGCTTATCACATTGCCGCATTCATGGTGACGGCGGCGTTCTTGGCGTTACGCATGCGCCTGAAAGGCGGTGGCGTGGAAATCCATCCTAGACAGGATTGCAGTTCGACGGTGGCGGCAGACTGAGTGGCGCGTAGGGACGAACGTATCCTGAAGGAGGTGAGTGCCAGTGGCAGCAGGAACAGCAGTGGCGGTGTTTTCCTTCCGCGGTTTCCTTTGTTCGAACGCCATCCTGCGCAGGATTCAAGCGGTTCACGTACGACATTTCTCAATGGCTACCAGCAATGTGACCTTTCCATGTGGCACCAATTTGTTTCAGGACAATATTTATTCGCGGATGCAAACATTGACCTTTGTTCGAAAAGTTCGCACATGCGTAAGGAAGCAAGTTAGGCGGTTACAGGAGCAATTAATATCAATACAATATCAATTCGCATATTCACATGTGTTCGTAATCTAATAGGAAGAAGAACTTTGGGTTTTAACTTACGAGACTTCCACGCATTAAATTAATATATAAATTGATGACTTTCCTGGAAAGCCCTTCGTTGAACATAAATATCAGTGGCGCAAAATTATGTGGCAGGATAAATTGTCACAAGTGCGCAGCGATTTCAAACGGCTACCTGAAGCGATAAGCGAAATGGAGGACGTTTATGGATACCACTTCTGAAAAGACTCCAAAAACTTGTTTTGGTCCATCTCGTTACGCATCCATGGTAAATAGCTTCCATTCATCACTTTTAATTACATTTTTATTATTATTTTCTTTTTCTGCATTGTATTTAACGCGAACTCCTCTTGCGCATCTTTTTAGCGTAGTAAAATGTTACAATCTAAATTCCAATCCTAGAAAATCGCAATTCGCTTGGTTCACTGAAAACTTTTAAAATGGTTTAGAAATAAGTTGAACATAAATCCTTCCAGAAAGTCAGTACAATTTATTATTTGCAGAATTCGATAGTTTTCTTCTAAATCTAGATATAAGAATGAATGTATGCTGTTCTTCTGTCCATCCCTATGTATGTGGTCTTCTCCTAAAATACAAATAATTCGATCGAAATGAAATATTGGGCATGTTCCGTGTGCTCCTGGGACAATTACAACTTGAAGAATAATGGGACAAATCTCATCGTTCGAAAATTATAGCGAAAAATCCAACATTTTCCATTACAAATCAAGTAACCTAGTACGCGACTGAAAAACTGCCCCTAAAATATCAATAAGCCCGATATATTTTGCACATTTAGGTTCAATGGGCGCCTACGTTCGTTACCGAACAGCAGTACTAAACATATGGAACAAATTGGTTCATTGCATTAAAACCCAAGCATCTGCAAATATTGCAGATTGGAATAATTTCACGAAGATTTCAAAGAAGAAATTGGCTTGTTATATGAATCATGAGTGGAAATTATTCGCGTATCGATGTTCTGCTCAAGATTCGTAAACTCAAATTGGGAAATTCCCTCATGTACGAGCATAATCTTTGAAACAATATAAATAAGTTAGGTAGAAGGCAAACACGCCGCGAACAGGACGAGGAAAAGCTGAAAATCTCCAGTTTGCCATCTAGCAGCATGACGGTGCTTTCCTGATGGGAAATTTTAGATTTCCAACGCGTGACTTTGTTGCTTTCGAAACTGAATCAAATCAAATTGCAGGCCATAGAGAGAAACTTGTGAGCCTAATTTATACTTCCTCGTGTTCGGCATCTGCATGTGTATCACACATCCGAACTAATTGTTCTAATTGCTTGTTTGTCCTTTACATTTTCCGTCAACATTCTTCCGTGTTCATTTATTATTATCTGTCGTTCCTTTTTTGACTTTTTCGCCTATCTCGCTTCCCGCTCGTTTCAATTTCAGGGGATTTCAGATCGATTTGAAGCTCATCTTCGGCTAAGTGGTTCACGATTTATTGTCGATCTTGATTGCCAACTAAAAATCATTCCCGACATTCAATTGCAATTCTATTTCATAATCCATCGTCGTTTTAAGGTCACACCCCACCTATATGGTATTGGGAACCCAAAATTTATAGAATTCAAGATAAGACCTCAAGTAACTAATGCCTTTGAGCTCTGGTTTCCAAACTCTAAACAACTACGCTTCCTCTTATAGCAAAAGACTCATTCGGCGGCTCTCCAAAGCCAGCAATATTTGAAGTCCTTTGTTCGACAGATTTTTGTTTTCAATTCTTCGATTTACCAGAAATTGAACAAGGCGTTCACTTACAAATTTCATTTGGAATGTGGTATCACATGATTCTCTTAATTTTTCTATTAATTTCTCCCTCTTAGCAATTATTAAAGCGAATTTAGTGTCAGATTCTGAGCCAACGCGATTCATGGTGAATAATGTGAAAAGTGCTCTAAGTTTAACTATCATATTGTATACAACTATTTGTTGTTACTGCCTACACCCCAGGGAGGCGCGGCTCCCAGCTTGGAGACCTCTGCCTTAGAGAAATCCTCAGCGGAATAATCGTTGAATTCGATATCAATGCTGCATTTTCTTAAGCATTCATCTGGATGGAATTATTTGTTTAGCGGATGATCCGATGAATTGTGGAAATAGGGAAAAATATGCGCAAATAAATTACAGGATAATCAAAACGCTACGAAATGCTATAGAATGAAGCAAAGTGAATTTCTGACTGTTAGTGCTGTCGGGGATGTAAAAGCAAACGCGATTTGCATTTAAATGTGTTGCAGGATACAATTCCCTGGGAAACGCATCCATTGCATCCATCTGGTGGAAGCGAACCCAATGTAGCCGCTTGCAGTTCATTGTACTGGAACTGTTTTTAATCGATATGACGTTTCTATTAGATTTGCTGATATTACCGGCCTGAATTAAAATTTCACACATCAAAAATAATTAATAGTCTGAAGACTTCGTAATGAATTATTAATTTCAGCATTCAAATGGCTTTTAAGGTTTTACCAGCCCTCACCGCGCAAAAAGAGGAATTATTCACTGTTGATTCTTGAATGGGACCTGACATGGATACTTGTGTCTGGAAGAGACGACAGATTCTCAACTTATAAGCCAAACTTACTCTACTCTTGACATTTCCTAATTGTATAACTTTGAGATGCATTGTATTGTTCTTAATTAAAATTTTCCATTGTTAGCCTGACTCATCTCATAATAAAGAAATTATTAGCATATATAGACAATTCATATTAAATTTCATAATTCTATTTAAAGCATTTTGGGGAAATTCAATTGATGTGAGAGGTTTTAATGTCTAGTTTAGTGACAGCCATATAAATTATCTGATGTATTAAAAGAGAATAGCAAGAATACGCCTCAATATAATGAGTAAAGCACGAGTTTAATAAAAGTGTCAGAAGGATAAAAGGACAATGCAGTATAAAAACAGTAAACGCCTAAAGGCGCGATTCCAAAGCAGGCTAAATAAGGTTATGGAAAACATTCCAGGGCAATAAATGGTATGTCAGTAGTAAAGAATAGACTTTATAGAAAATGATAGGGGATGATATTGTCTTTATAGAGTTTATATTCTGAATAGATAACTAGAACTAATCGTACGAAACGTGTTAAAATGCCTAAAGTTTAGAGAAAGAAACTCAGTTCAATATCGACTTCTTTCGCGACCACCAGGTGTAGAAACCAGCACGACTGACGGTTTATTCAGAGGGAAAAATTAATCAGGGGCGCAGATGTGAAAAAGCATCGATAGTGAGGAAAAAGAAGTGACAAAACGCAATAAAGCACAAAGCCTGATACAAAAAAGTAAAGCAAAAAATAATCGCACTGATGATGACGACGCTAATTGATTTATAAGCTTTCCTATATGATCAATTAATTTTTATGCCCTTTGCCGCAAATGACATGGAAAATTCATGGAAGATGGATGTTGTACTCAAAAGAACTGGTATAATCATCAGATAGCCAGAGTCTAAGAATTGCTCTGCTTATAATTACTGTTGATTAATTGAACAATTGATTTAATTAGCTTGATATTACATCAACTAATAAATTATTTTGAGGGTATTACAATCCATAGGTGTTTCAACTCTAAAACATGTGGCAATATTCTATATATAAATGTGTGTTCTTGATTTACGCCTAAAATAGAAAGATTTCGATAGAAATGAGATATTTGGCTTGTTCCGTTTACTCCTCATGAACCGGATTGTAGTAAAACCCTGGGTCCTCCACTAGTAATAAGATAATATACATTTTGTTGCCTAAATATAGGAATGGCAAAGATACCATTATAGGAAGGAGGAAGTATATGATAACTTAATTGATTGAGCCAGTGCTTATATCTCTACACTTGAAGCAATAATGGAAACATTTCCATTGCATTCTGGAGACTGATTGATATCTTCGTCTACACTTGACTTGATTATGAATTCTATTCCGTATTATTCTGTAACTGGCTGTGAAAATTCGCTTGCGAGCACAGATAAACTAATTACGCCATCCAGATTAGACTACCAAACTGTCATCAAATGATGAGTTGAAACGTCAAAGATAATCCCTCTGTTTACATGAAGATACAGTGACACTGTCTACTATTATTTGGAACTTTCATTTGCAGGGCTTAAGTCTCAGTATCAGTTTATCAGTGAAACAACATTTGGCAACAGAATTGATATGAATTCCTTGAGGCTAAAGGAAGTTGGTTTTTACTAATTCATATAAGAAAAGTAAATGAACGCAACATTCATATTGCCACAAAGAATTGAGTTTTCCTGCAGCAAAACGCAGTTACATTTACATTCTCAAATGAATTCGTGTTTCAAGTTCATATATTCCAAGGAGGGTCACGCTACGTTTGAAATTAAAATGCAAAACTACCCTAGTAAATATTAGATAAATTGTGCCTACTCCTACATGAGCGACTCATCCAAATAAAATTGTTTAGTTGACAAATAAAGCATACTTGAAATTCGCCCTTATCAAGCATTTGCCACGAGTCCTCAAAGGGAGAGCTCAAGGAGAAAGCTTGGGCTCAATTTCTCTGTGTATGGTATTTACTTAGGACACTAAAACGTAATTGCAACAGAAATCTCTTTAATGCAAGCACGATGCAACTAATTCAGTGAAATGTCTGCGCAAATTCGTCTAGTTTCGAGTAAATTTGAAATCGTATTTATGGAAATATGTTTTCGAGCATGAATACTTTTTGCTTAAGATCTATACAAACAATTATAGCACAAAACATAAAGTAGTACAACATTTATTTCAAATACTCCAAAGCGATTGCAGAAACGTGAGGCAGGCAGATGCGCAATGCCAATAGCAACCAACTGTTCCGGATCCACGGCGTCCTCATTTTCCATTTTCCACTCCATATGCTTTATCTGTCTAGTGGTGAAATGCGATGTTCTTTTATTCGTCGACAGACTTTCTTATGCAAAAGCATAGAAATGCGGTGAAGTAGGATGCAAGACCAATAAGAAGGAAAGTCCGAATGCGCCCTTTATTTGTTCGATAACAATGCCGCGACTGAAGAAGCATAAAAGAACAATGTCTGCGTGGCATAACGTAGTCAGAAGGCACGAAATGATAAAATTCAAGAATGCAGAAGTAGTTAGAAGTACTTAAGGGGTGCGTTTACAGCTACATTCGTAAATATTTGCAGGCTATAACGTTCTAGAAAAGTTTCTATTTGCATATAGCTAACTTTGTCGTTCGTAACTTTTCGGGCTCCTCTGAAAAACTTTCTGCCTGAAAAGTTCATGGGGAAAATAAGATAAATGGATAATCAATAAAATGATTGATTCATAAATAATTGGTTCTAACCGAACCATATGTGGTGAAAGTGAAATGAGAGTTTCTTCCAAAAAAAAAACCCTCACATTGATAAATATACGTTAAGGAATTCCAGGAGGGAAATAACCTCATATTGATTAATTATCAATAGGAAATTGGCAAAGGCAGAAGGACGGAACACAAACTTCGCACTTTATAGCGTATTTACTCTGAACTATTCTGGATAGGGTAGTTATTGGAAACTTGCAGAACGAAATAGAATTTATAGCTAAACTCTTGTGAAGTATATAACTAGGGCTTGCCTATATTAAAACCTCATGAGACCAACCAACAGGTTAAGTAATAAATCCTGAATTCCTCATACGGTTGAAATAAAACTAGTATTCATGATAATTCAATTGAAACCACTTTATTGGAAAAGAAGGAAATCATGAATATACCATATTTATTTAAAAAAAATTAAAGACTGAAGACAGCCTCTGAAACCTCCTCGGTGCCTCCAAGAGAGCTTTGGCTTTTCTCAGGGAAATTTCAGAGAACCCTCTCGGCTTTTGAACATGGGTCATAGTATAATAGGCCTTTTAGGCCGCAGTGTTTAGGAGAACTACTCTCTTTAGCCCAGCACACTAAAAAAAGACTCCGAAGAACCTAGAAATCGGCGCCATCAAAACATGTTGAAGCATTAAAGAGGATTCT